>CABEEJ010002439.1:0-46357 GCA_901482245.1 Timema douglasi
TTTTTGAACAAGGTTCACACACACAAATGTTTATTACAATTTTCCTTCATAAAAAACTTTTCATATTTGGGATTCATTAAATCATAAAACAATATTCTATAGAATAGAACTGGTGTTAAAACATTGCCTGCATCAGGCATATAGTCTGGCTTACCAGTGACGTGGAAGCGGGAGCTTGAATCCCAGACAGGGGAACCGAGATTGGTACCTATTTCCTTAGTTGGGTTTGAATCTTATACATTTTTGACTTGGCTTTGAAACTCGAGACAGATATAAGCTTCAACTTTGATCCCAGTTTTGAGAAAAATTCACCAATAAAATATTAACAGCTAATATACTCTCATTTGTAGTCAATTATTGCCATTCTTGGTTATTACTTATATTACAAATCAATATTCAAATGGAAAAACTCTGATGCATTTGAATTGTAAGTTGTGATGGTAGTTTGATTTTGGATAACAACACTAAAATATTACCTAAGTAATTGTTCAATAATACATTTTCCAAGTAATTTTAGTGCATAAAGTTACATAAATAACCACACTATAAGATTTTTTTAAGATTAAAATGATTAATATTAAATTTTCAAATTTCAGCCTTGAGAATATTTCATATATTCGATTTGAGTTGGATTTGAATTGATAAAGCACAACCCTATATTTCCTAAATGGTTTTTTAATCATCCTTCACACAATTGTGGTTATGTTTTCTCTACATTATACCCTTCTCATTCTTAACCTATTGGTGGGGTTAAGGCTGTTGCAGTGGTTGAAATAATCGTCACACGTCAGATTCACTTTAATATTGCCAAATGTATTAGTTTTACCTTTAAGGAGCTTCCCCACTACATTTTTAAATCGAGTGATCCCTGTGTTTGACATTAGAGGCCTCAAAAGGAGACAACCCCTCAAGGAGGTAGAGCCTATGCCGCTCCTCATAACAAGATTTTATTTTTACTCCATTATCTTACTTAAACCTGCTGACAGATTTTCAAGCTCTTTCACTATGGCAGTTTTGTAGGAGGGAAATGGGGAGAGGGGTTAATAGTCTGTAGCCATTCATTTTCCCCAACCTCAATTATTTTTTTTTCTTTAGTTTATTGTGTGACAATACAATACACTTCCCAGACTGGTCAGAAGTGAAAATGTGTTACTGTGTTCAATTACCGAACCAAGTGACCAAGGACAATCGAGTAGCCAATTGAATATGGATTAAAATATAATAATGGGATAAAAATATACTCACCAAAATGTGCAGTGCTGTTGGCGTATTGACCAAATGGGTAGTAAGATGCCGTGCTGAAAAAAAATGTGCTGTATCCAGAATAAGTAGAGGGAGGGGTGACACTTTTTTTATTTTGCCCGGCATCTCACTACCCGTCCGGCCCATTTGCATTTTAACTATGCTAATATGGCAGGGATGAATAAGGTAAAGTTCAGAGGAAAGGTATTTGTAATGGCGTGGAAGGAGAGTGGAAAACTATTTATAAAGAACTTCTCTCAATATACCCAAATATTATGTAAACCTTGACCTTCCTGTCATCAGTAATCAAGTCTACATGAACTTGATATTTAATCCACGTGCCCACCGGTATGGATAAGAACACAACAACCATGAAATCAGCTTCAGTGATCAGATGGTCTAAGTTGTCACTTTCACAATAGGTTGGATTGCTGGGAAGAGGTAAATCAGAGTTTGAATCCCTGTTGGACGTGCTGAGGGTGTGGCTTTTTACAAGTGTCTTTCTACTCATCCTCCAAACAAATGAGGGTGCACTTTCAAGTATAGCTTCCTCATACCTAACACACACTATTTATAGTTCAGATACGAATAACCCAAACTAATAGTGAGACGCAGTGACAAAAACTTGATGAAAATGTTATACTATTTAAAACATAATGTGAATATGAGAATATGTAAACGTTATCGGTGGTCACATTGCTTACTGCGTCACTTTCTTCTTAGACTGGATGGCCAGTGATGGAAATATTGGCGTTTGAATCCCGGTTGTGTATCAAAATGGGTGAAGATTTTTTTCCTAAATGGTTACCCACTCTTACTCCACTTAAATGAGGGTACATTTCCTCTTAAAGTCTACTGTCTTTATTACTATTCTATTAGCATAATTAATGAATGCATGCGTACAACCCAAATGGCCACTAAGGCACGATGAGAAAAAATATAGCCCTAATAAAAAAGAATATATTTAAATATCTCTATAGTATAAGACTCTATAATAGTTTTATTTGGGTCATCAACAAATCCATTAGAATATACTTTTGAAAATCACAAAAATTAAATAGACCTAGTATGATTCACTAGCTAGCAAGTAGTTCCTGTCCCAGGTGTACTGAGGGTGTTTTTTTTCCATAAATATCTTTCACTCCACATGAATGGGGATACATTCACTCCAAATTCTAACATCCTCATTACTACTTAATTAATATAATTACATTAATACGGCCCAAACATCTAAATAGACCAGGAACAAAAAAAATCTAGACAGCTAATTAATAATATTTGTGGTTTTCTAAATAAAATAATAATATTCTATGGCATAGAGAGTATTTATTTATATTCACCTATAGATGCAGGTATTAATCACAAAAAAAAAACTGTTTAGTAATGTTAATTATATGTAAATAGTTATAATTGTTTGCGTATATACACCACTGGCTGTGAAATAAATGGTTGGCTCATGAGATTTACTTAGAATTGTTTTTAAAATTAATTTTAAATTATACTATAAACATGAATTATGAAGTGGAATACTTGAGATATTATCAGGAAAGTTACCCAGATAAGGAAATGAGTGAGTGATGTAGATTTGTTATGAAGACAAGCGGGCCCAAGTTGTGGTGACACGTTTTGGTCCAAACATTCATCACAAGAATTTTCCCTGTTAAGAACCGATTGGAGTCATTATAATGATATATATATATATATATATATATATACTATAATATATATTTTTATATACATAATATATTATATATTTATATATTACATATAAAATGTATTTTAACTACACCAGAACAATGATGTATCCTATTTGTTTCGAATTACAATCGAAAGACTAACAAATAACAACAGACGGCAACTTTCGACCCTTTTTCTCTGGTTTGACTATAAAAAACAACTCTTGAGAACAAATTAGTTGTGTTATTTCATTGAAAGAAAGATGGCAATTCTTTTAGACTTGACTATGTAAAGCTAAAAATGCAGCATTGTGTGCTTTGACCATTAGGCACTCGTCCTAGACACTATCTACTCTTCAAAGAACCTTTTAGTGAATATAAATAATTGTCTATAAGCTAGCTTAAATTGAGAAAAGGTCATGATATTTAGCTTCCATCGATCAACATTGACAGCATTCATAAAATGTGGCATCCCCAGAGTGTATTTGTTGTATAAATACATACATTTTAATTTAGTTGCTATTTTAATGGTCAATAAAGGTTCTTTAAATGGTTGTTTTGCTATATCTGTTCCTGCCACTCCCACCATACCGCCACCCTGCGGTTGAAGAACGAATGAGTTATTATTTTTCTTTTATTCACAAAAGGTCTCGCTTAACCTCTTTCCCCAACCCACTAGCAATAGTTGATGCTTTCAAGTTTGTTTGAGATGTCATCAGAGACTTCTTGCGATAAAACTCTAAACTCCATGTCTAAAGAAAGTTCCATAAGAGCAATGTTATTTAAAAATAGTTGACGATTTATCATATCAACACGCCAATAAAATCTAAAATATCAAAACTGTAGCTCTGTAAAAATTACCAAATATAGTTTGAAGTGTTTAGTTCCAAAATAAGAATATTTTTTGACATAAAACGGCTTGCTTGAAAAATTGATTAACAACATGCATAAGTCTACAGAACCCTCTTCTACACCCTTAAAATGCTTATAGGCTAAATGTTTAGTAAGACTTTTTGTGCAAATTTGGCTTCCCCTTTTACTTTTAGGAAAATGTTACAATTATTTAAATTTTATCTGCTTCATTCTGCTTATTTAGATTAATAATTTTTAGGGAATTGCAGGCCATTGCTGGAGCTTTGTCATACTACAAACAAAACAGTTATTTAGGAATACCTTGTTTAGTACAAATTATTTTAATATATTTTCAGTTTAAACCAGCACTGTATTGACACCGCCTTCAACTTCTATAAGATGGCGTTGACTCGGCATCTAACCAGGGGAAGAAAGAACGCCCACGTAATAGCGGCCTGCGTGTACATCACCTGTCGCACAGAGAGCACTCCACGTATCCTTTATACTCACTTGTTAAAAAATCGTGTCACCTACATAAAACTTATTTAATATTCTTGCTTGACTCCAGGACTTGATGTTCGTGGGTTCAAACCTGGACGGTGTATGTAAATTTTCTTTGTGCGATAAAATTCTGTAGCACAACTTTCTTTGGAGGGGGAAGTACAGCCCTCAGTCCCATGTAAATTGTAGCATGTAAAAGAACCCTGGAAGTTATGTGTTTCTTGACATAATTGGTAGACCCTTTCACTGTCGCATGTAGACATTCTCATGTCCTTATATAATCAGTCGGTTCAGTAAGTTCATGTTAAATGAGATATCTCAAATAAATCATATAAAGTTCTTTATTGATGGGTAAATAATTTATGCATTGCTTGAATTTGTAGTCATAATATAATATGCTCTAACACATCACTTGCACTAGAAAGGATTGATTGCCTGTAATTACATCAGGGTTTAGATCTTTTTCGGATGTACTGAGGTTGTTTTTTCCACTTTCATTACAAAAAAAATGCGGCTATATTTCCTCAACATTATACTCTTCTCGCTTTTACTACAATGTTTGAAATCTGTCATCATATCATCTTCATCAACTATTTCCAGTCTGTGGCCGGATCACTTTAGTAAAATACCTTCATCTTACTCTATTCTTCCCCCATTCTTCTCCTCTCACTTGAACACTTTTATGTTATCTGTTCCTCCCATCTCTTTCTTAGCTTCCCTTGCGGTCTTTTTTCTATGTACTTCATTTCCAATATTTTCTTTGGCATCCTTTCTTTTTTCCATCCTCATTACATGCCCATGCTATCTCACTCTTGCTTACTCTACTATCGCATGCACTTCCTGTACCCCCACACTTTGCCAGATAACTTCATTTATAATCCCGTTCATCCTCTTGACAGCTAACATGCTCCTCACAAGCTTCATTCCCATGTCGTCCACTGTCCTTGTTTCTCTTACATTCACTGTATCAAGGTGTTTTTCCCCCTGAGAGATCCTACTCTCCCTCCATGCATACACGAGGTACATTTCCTCTATAATTCTACCCGCCCCTAGTCTCAATAGAGTAAACATGCAGATATCTCGGGTGAATTGTAAGATGCATGATCGTAATAGCTTTTCTACCAAAGAAATTAAACGAGCACGCCAAACAAGAGCATTAAATTTTATACCTATACATTCTAGGTAGTACAAGGAGATTGTTTTCAGGAACAAAAAAGACATTTTGAATTTCTCATATATGTGAATTACATTGCCCCAAGTTTCTTTAACGGTCATCCAGACTTGTTGATCGACTTCAGTGACGTACTACAGATCTGTGTGTACGAGTTGGGTCGAACCTATTTGAGATTGTCCCAGGCTCTTTGCATCAACATTCCATCAATGGGTAAGTGCATACATTTATAAGACATTGGTTGGTAAAATGTGTGGAATAGGAGGGGTTTCTATGGTGCAAAAGCCTTAACTGACTGTTATACAACTCTTAAAAAAAACATGAGCCTACAATCAAGCCATACTGACTAAGTGGCCGCTGTCTATTGGCTAAGATAGTGCCCACATGTGAGTATAAAGGGTGTCATCATGTGATTAGCATAATGAACCATCCAGGCATTAATATCACTTTTATAAACAAAAGTCTATACTTTATCATTCAAGTAACGCCTTGTTATTTTAAAATAAAGCATACAACTTTAAAATAAATCCTTTGAATTTTAAAATTCTTGAAAAAAAATCCTTTTAAATTCCAAACCAAAGTCAATGTTAATTTACCACTTAACTCAAATAGATTCACATTATATTAAAAAAATAGAGTACAGTTTTTTTCAATTATATAAAAAATAATTAATATCTGCTAAAATAATAATTAGGGTAGGCGGAAATGAATTTATCAGAGTGAGCAAGTTGACCTTATTAGGTTTTCAAAAATTTAAATTCTAAATTAGAAGGTATAATACCGGATTAAGAAACTCAAGGATTTAAATCCAACTATTAAAAGTTTGATGTTTTAACTAAGGCTGGGCTCTTTTGCCAATCATTTGTTGCTGACCAGGCTGATAATTGATGCTGATCATTTAGTTTATTTTCAATGTTACAAGAGTCATCATCAATTGTTTCCACCCTGTGGTTGGCTCAGTAAATAAAATGCCTCCTAATAATATACTAACACTACGCGCAACACAAGGAGCCTACTTAGCAGATTCCACTTAGCCTCTTTTACTCAATCTTGATCTCACTGCCAAGTGGAATGCTCCAGAGCCTAAGCATCCCGGTGGATGTTGGATTGAATCCTAGTAGATGCCAGCTCAGGCGCAGACAGGAGCCCGGTCTGGGCCAAAACCAACAAGCTCGGACAGGGTCTGGCTGGTTGACTCACAGCTTGGTGGGTTGGGAGTGTGAGGATTGTTGTTGAGCTAAGTCATCATCAACCTCAGTTAGGGAAGGTTACCACCAAAAGAAAGTTTACCTAGGACCTATAAACGACAGACCGCTCTTCGGGTCTAAACCCACGACGCGCTTAGTAAACCAGTGGCAGAAACAAACCAAAACATTCGAGAAAATAAATACTACAAAAGTAATATGCTATAATGACACATTCATTTTTGAATAAAAAAAAACAATTTTTTGTTCGTTAAATTCGTGAGTAACTTTAGTAAGCATAAAAATTATTATTGAAATTTGAAAAGAATCTTAAATATGCTATGGCAACCATTCGAAAGAGGCTAGAGGACTGAGGTAGATAAGTATTGTTACAAATCCCAAATACTTCACTTTAAGCATAAATTATTATTAACTCTTAGTAATTATTGTGAATTGTTAAGACAAAACTTAGTATTGAGTTATTCAGAGGGTTAAGATTATCGTAAAGGCTAGCTAACAATTTTTACCATTTATATTTCAAATAATAAAATAAAAACCCAAAAATAGTTATCAACAACAAATTTGGTTTTTAAGTTTTTTTTATAAACATTAACATAACAAAGCGAAACAAAGGAAATACATATTTGAGCAGTCCAGTTTTCATAATCTAGTTTTGACAATTTTGAATATCCTGTTTCCTCATATTTTTTTTACTGTCACTCTCCTCTTCAGAGGGTAGAAAGAGCGAAAAATGTTTGTATTTACTTGAGTCTACAGGCTTGGGGAGCTAGTTGGCACTACCTGTCGTTTACAATTTTTTTTTCATCACTATTCAACAAACTACCCTCCTCACAGTTCAAATGATTTGCATACACATTCTGCTCTTCTGGTTGTGCCATAATTGGCCGATCATTAGTCTAGTCCCAGTTTTTAAGGTACGGCAGAAAGGAGCGCGAGTAATTTTACAGTTTTTATAGCATTACATTCTTTTGGCCAAAAGAAATCAAATATTTCTCCAGTAGTAACATAGAGTTTAGTTTCCTGCACATGCTAATATCAACAGATCTTGAATATCTGTCAAGGGTGTACTGGAATGTTGTCAAAACTTTTTAAATAAAGAGAAAAGGTTCTGACAAAATTCCAGGACACTCTTGTCAGATAATCAAAATCTGTTGATATTAGCATGTGCAGAAAATTAAACTTTATGTTGCAACTGCAGAAATATTTGATTTATTTTGGTCAAAAAATTTCAATTCTATAAAAACTGTAAAAATACTTGCACTCCCTTCGGCACCTTAAGTCATAAAACCTTAGCACCTCACTCACAGTAGAAGATTTTCTCGAATCGGAATCTGAATCTTAAATTTTCTTTTAGATCTGAACTGACTTCCTTGAATATTTTAAAATATACAAATATACAATTTAAGTTAAAGTGAAAATGATTAAAATCACTAAAAAGAAAAAAAGTTGTTCAGGCTTGGTGCCACTGACTAAATGATACTTTGTTTTTCATGTCAGTTACATCGGTCATGTACAACACAGATCTGACATCTTAGCTCAGTCGGTAGCGTATATATCTACTGAGCTAAGGGCCCTGGATTCGATTCCCAATATAGCCGAAAAATTTATCATTGGTGAAATGTGTGTTTACCCTTTGATAGTGATGAATTAACAGCTGGGAGGCTGGATATTGTGTCACCTCTAGTCTTAAGTTAGTTTATAAGACATATGAAGCTATGACAGGCCTAGCATACATAATAGCTTTGGCTATTTGATTCACTAGAAATGAAGATCCGATGAGTCCCCAAATAATAAAGTTGTTGGAGGGGGGGAATTTTGAAAAACTCTACTTTTTTTTAATTAGGTCAAGCGGGGTATCGTTTTCCATGTATTTTTTAAAAATCCTGAATCGAATGACATCATTCGAAAGTTGATATGATCACTTGTTACAAAGTTACGACAGGTTTTATGAATAAAAAGACGAAAATTACACTTTATGAGAGAGCACAACTTTATTACATTTATTTTACGTTCAAAAACATATTCTTTGTATCATATTGAACCATATTAAACTCATTAAATGTCATCAAAATCAGGGTCATCTGCGTCTTCAAGGTCATCGAAGTTGTCAAAATCGACTTTAGTTGGCACCGTAACATCTTCTTTTTCAAGCAGTGTATTGCAGCAGGATACTCCCTCACAAATTTTGCACAGTGCAGAACAGGTTATTCCACTCTTCTGGCAACTGCAGTGGGCTGACGAACAATCACCTTTGTAGGAACAAAATATCAGCACGGTTGTTTCGTCAGGAGCAGGAGGTAGAGTAGTCCGAACAGGATGTGCATCGAGAGTGAGGTTTTCTGCCTTAGTTCCGTAGAGATAAAGGAACAGAATTTCACCTTCTTTCTTCATTTCATCAGCTGTGGCATTCATTCTATTGAAAGTGTCAACACATTCCTTCAAGGAAGGCACTCTCACTAGCTATTGACTTCATAAGTAGCTTCTTACCTTTACCGTGTTTGGCACTAGTTGTGTAACGCGCATGTGCGGGGAAGTAGTACGTTTTCATGCCACTGTGTTGACCTTGTAATGAGGTGAAAGAAAACACTTTCCTCTTCACACATCCTATTTTGGGTTTTAAGAAAAGTATAGGCTTTTCAGGCGCTGCAAGGGCAGTTAGGATTACCGGGATGTCTATGTATTGAGTAACAATGGTTGGTAGTAGCTGCTGAGACTTCTCTACAGCTGTCTGAACAATTAGCACATCTGCATCTCCAGAAAACTGTCTCACCGCGACGTTATTGTTTTGAAGTATAGTAGACAGCATGATGATCAACTGCTTCTTGTTTTTAGCACTACCCAGGAACCGCTCTTGATTGTCATAGACTGGCAAAAAAGGTGTCAGTAACTTTGCACTCACTACATGTACAATATTCGAAAGTGAAAGGAACACCTGTGCGCTCTCATAAAGTGTAATTTTTGACTTTTTATTCATAAAACCTGTCTCACTGAATCTTAATTTCTAGTGACAAAACAAAGTTCTTCCCAAATTTTTGTAAATGCACACCAGTTGTCGTCTATTACGCAATTTTTGGTGTATTTTACCTGTACTATTAACCAATTGCCAATATAGAGTCAAGGTCTTCATAGTAATTTTATTCGAGATACTTTTTTGAGATTTTTATGAGTCTCAAATCTCTCTAATACCATAGGATTTGAGGAATCGAGTACTCAAGTGTCCCATCTATAGTTATAACTAGTAAGCCCTTTTTTTAAGTCTTTGTCATTAATTTCAAACTGACGTTTTCTTTCAATGGGAACAAATACTACTATCGAAAGATACCTCAATTATTTCAAAGTTTTACCAACCAATGTTGTTTTTATCAAAAGTAGTGGTGTTCAAGCATTGCTTTTCATTCTGTATATTGCGTCGGTATTAAGATCGATTAAGATGAAGTGTATTTTAATATTTTTTGTGCTGTTGTTAGAGATGAAGTACTTTCATTGCCTATAAGTATTTGTAAATAATAACTAATTTGACCAATCTCTTAATGTGGTTTAGTCTATAAACCAAGAAGTTTCATACAAGTTACATCTAAGTTATAAGGCAAGCATGGCAAACTGTGAGTCCAATTCACGATTCATTATGGCCTGTAGATCTTAAAATGAAACAATCAATGTACAATGTGGCCCAATTTTCTTTTTATAAATGTCATAGAATATGTAATTTGAGAATGTTATTCCTTGTCACATTTGATTTCACCAGATTAATAGCCTTTCACAGTGGAATATTTAAATAATTCTCACCCGCTTTGGTGCCAGTTTCATGTTGAGCTAGAGTGCCGAGGATAGGGAGCTTGAGGTTTGAATCTCGGTCAGGTGAACTGGGGGGGATTTTTCCTAAATGGTTTTCCACTCTCCCTCCACACAAATGCGGGTTTACTTATTCTAAATTCCACCTTCCCAATTCCTAATCCATTAGCATAATTGGTACTTAAGCGTATAACCCGGATGGGTAGTAAGACGCGGTGCTAAATTAAAAAAAACTCTAAAAAACTACAAATATTTCTGGGGAAAAACTGTGTTAATATATTTATTTTATATACACTTGTTGTAATAATAAAGTGGGTTATTGAGTTGTAGCTATTTTTACCAAAGATGCTGACAGGATTGCACATTTTGATATGCTGCCCCTTCTGTAATTTCACTTTTCAGTAAAGCCCTTATGATAAAACAAATTTGACATGATTGCGCTAAGGTGTAGTTTATGGTTGTAATCAAAACAAATATATTCTAAGAGGGTGTTGCCACCTAAGCTATTGAAATAATTTAGGCCGCAGTTTCAGCTTGCTGACTTAAAAGTGACAATGGGTAGGTAATTAAAATGGGCTCTTAAAAGCATAACGGTGTTTAGGAATGTCAAGTGGACATCGTATGCACTAAATTCCTTAATACTTTTCAAGACAGAACTAATTTTACATTTTTTTCAAACAAATTTAACTACATTATAACCTGCTATCTATTTGAATGGTTTCTATGAATATGGTTCAAACCTTTTTCTCTGTATTAACCCTTTCCTTGGTACAGGCATTGAATAACACATTTGTGTTCCTGAATTTTCCCTGGTGCGGGATGAATCAACGCTTCATAGCACTATGTTATTGTAATGCCATCTATCAATGAATCACTGTACTTTTAGCCAGTTTGAATCCGTCATATTGAAGCTAATAGATGGAGCTACCATATCATTGCTATAATCTGTGAATAAAGCAATAAATGAGCAGCAAAAGTATTTGTTGAATAAAAGTATACAAGTAAGAAAATGGCTGCTGGACCTATGCAGATAGCTATGCTACACGTGTGCCAGGGAATGGGTTAACTTTCAAATGTGCAACTACTGATTAAATATAGTCTATCTCCTCTAGTTGAACAATTTTTCACTGTTACAAAAGCTACTTGATCTACATATATGCACTTAAGAGTCTAGTTCTAATGGGAAGGTCTTTTATCTTGACATCGAGAAAAGTTTCTATATCTTCTTTAACATATTCTTAATATGTATCAATATATATAAGATAACATTAATAATATAGTAAAATGTTTTCAATGTTGACCACAAAAATATGTTTAATTTTCATTGAAAGAGCCTTTTAGAAAACACAGACTTTATAAACCATGAAGTATGTTCTGCAATTATCACTTTTGACAAAGGGTGTCCATTTTAACAATCAAATGCCAAATATAGTGAAAACATTAGTGAATTTTGGCTGGCCTTCAATCCTTTTTAATATTCCCTTAAAGTTTATCCAAGGTATAATTAAGGTGTTGTAAAGCCTGGATAGGAATGCACTCACAAAACAAGGTTCGAGTACTGATCGAAAATAGTTAAACTCTGATGAACGTAAAAAAATAAAAATTGTTGGTTCTCAACTTCGATGCTTAGACGACCTTTAGTTATATTTTAGAGGCAGGTAGGGGTGTGCGAGACTGACATATTTGATTCAGTTTGGGAAATTATCTATTTCAAGTGAGATCGGAAAATTTCAAATCCCTAATTATTTTGCTATGGAAGTAAGTAGTATAGAAACACATAAAAGGGAACAAACACTAGATGACCTTTACAATAAAAAGAACACAGTTCCACACTTGAAATTGCTGCCACTGGACAAAGAGGTAATGGCTGCCTCTCAAATAAAATAATTGATTGTTACCACCCACTTTACTGGCCTAGATTTTATTTTATTAGAACTAATCACTAGAGTGTGTGTGATGCGCAACAAAGCTTCCTAAACAAGGAAAACAAAAGAACAAAGGGAAGAAAAAGTAGGTTTGTAAATATGTAGAGGAACCAATAACACAAAGGATAAACACAGGAAATGGACGTGAATATATAATATATCTCTTCAAAGAAAACCTCATTTTGCTTTGCGAAAAAAGAAATGTTCTCCACTTTTCTTGAAATTTCCAATATTACAGCACATTTTTCCCGGCTTGAGGGTCGGGGAAAGCTTTTTTTCTCTGCTGAAATCCCAAATAATTTTGAATTACTACACTTTCCTAAATCCAAGCACAGGGCAACTGAAAAAAAAAATAATTCTGGGAATAAAATAATTAACTTGTACTATATTTACCAGGTTTTATTGCGCACATGTCCATTGGTTATGAAGTAAGTCTGGATAAGTTGGTTTATTATTTGATTTCATGAAGATTATGTTAGATTGTTGGGTCCTAATTTAAAAAAGATCTAATTTTTTCCTGTATCACAGTAAATGAAACCATTTATAATTAAATGAAAAATTCAACTACTGACATTGTGTCAATTTTTCTTTTTTTGAGTGTGTCTAGGATAACTCTTCTTAGATGTTAAGTATTGAATGAGTGCATGATGTTAATTTATCTTTACTTATTTTAAGATCTGACCAAAATGTTAGAACTTATTTATGAATGGGTTCCGCAAACAAATTCAATACACTATGTATTTTAATTGCCAAATTTGGTATTCTTTTAATTTAAACATTTTGAGCGTGAGCCAACTAAAGTTCAAACACACTTAACAACTACAACTTACTTACTCTATGGCACTAGGAGCTCGGAGGTTCATTGCCGCACTCACAAAAGAACGCCATCCATCCCTATATTTAGATAGTTCTATCCATTCTACCTCATTGCACCCTATCTCTTTCATGTCCATGCTAATGTTATCCACCCATCTGCATTTAGGACTTCCCAATGGTCTCTTCCCATTGGGTTTACCAGTCAATACCTTGAACACATCTGTATATTCTTCCATTCACACTTCATGTCCTGCCCATAGTAATTTGTGAGATTTGACTATCATAAATATGTCTTGTGATAAGTACAGGGTATGCAATTCATCACTATGTAACCTCCTCCACTCCCCAGTAGCCTCATCCCTATTTGGACCACATATCTTCCTAAGCACCTTTTTATCGAACACCTTAATTGTATTTTTGTCATGTAAGGTAAGAGACCATGTTTCACAATCATAGAGAACAACGTAAAACTATTGTCTAGTATATTCTGAGTTTTACATTCCTTGAAAGCAGGCAAGACTTTAACTAAAGTTTGTTCACGGTAGGAGTTTACCTCTGAAAGGCCTTTTTCCCTACCAGAAATCTATTATATAGTAGGATATTGGTAGGAAAAAAGACCTTTCAGAGGTAAACTCCTACCGTGAATGAAGTATACTTTCTGACTGAGTAATAGAAAATATAAAGCTTCACTGTTTTTAAAAAATGCATTCATCAGATATTAACTTAAATTATTTTTTATATTAATTGTTGCAGAAATAAAAATAGTGAAAGAATTGATTTATTAATAATTTATTGAGAATATTAATTAGTCTGCCAAATTATAGCTTATGGCCAGGCTGTCACCAATATATTTTATCAAGTTATATTCTTGCTTCTTGGCTTAAAAAATTCTGTACATTGTTTTTTTAAAATGTGCATTTAAAACCACCACTTTAGAAACTTTCTGATTTTTAAAACTCTCACCCAGTTAGGTTAATTAAAACAAATTGAAACTTGCCACTACCATATTTTTTGTTCATCTTTAAGCTGACTACATTTATAAGGAGAGAACAAATGAAAATAAAACCTTTTCAAAATGTTTTGTGCTTAGGAATATCAAACTTAATATTCTCAATTATTACAGGTATCATTACTGAAAGAATTTATAGTAAACCTATATTCACTACCTTGATTTATAGCTCCTAAACTTTGGCAAATTTACATGGCTTGTACCCATTTTTGTCATTTGACTCTGACTCAAAATTATTGCTTTTTGCTGTTTTTAGTGATTGGACTAGATGCTCTTAACTATATTGTTCTCGTATTATTTAGACCAAACATGTCTGCAAGGTTCAATCATATAAATATCATAATCTGAACAGGCTCACTTGTAAGGCTGAAATTGGATAAGACTATTTTCATTAAATCAATATATTTAATTGAATAAAATGAAAAATGACACCTGGGACCATTGATTTAGGGCGCCTGTTCAGGGATATATTCATTCATATTTTAAAGATAGTCTCTGCCATTACAAACCCTGCCTTAAAATATGTTTCAATTTATTTAATTACTATATGAGATACGACATTTACATAATTATAATCATTAATCCCTCAAGCTTTTCCTTTCATATGTGCTTAATTGTATAACTTTGCTTTCTCCCATTATAGTATATTTAAGAAAAATATTGCAATATTTAAGTATGAATAATTACTTCAAATGTGACCCTGCAAAGAAGGCTATCCTTGAAAACATTCTATTACTAATAATAATCCTGTGATCTTAAATCCACAACCCCCGATTTTTTTCAAGCACTACTCTTACTACTTGTTTAGACTATACACATATGTACTAATTCCGCTAGTGTTTTAGGAATAAGCAAAGTTGAATTTAGAGGAACTGTACCCACACTTGTAAAACCATACTCAATACACCAAAATGGGATTCAAACCCCGATCTCCCTGTCATAGGTAGGCCAAGCTATTGTGAGAGTGATGCCTTAGACCTTGCAACCACTAACTCAGGTTTAAAATTAATATTTTGATAGCTCACTTAGTTGAGATACATTTATAATTATATCCAAAAATGCGATTTTTAAATCCCTCTCCAGCTTTAAATTTACTAATAAAAAAAATACTATACAGACTAGAAATTCAATTTATCTAGTTTAGTATGTAACCTTATATTTGATATATTATAATATGCAAAGACAACGACAACAAAATTCAATCTCTTTATTTATTATTTTAAAACAGGTTTAATTTTATTTCTCAAGAACAATAATTGACTGGCACTGGAACTTAACAAAATCTTTAATTTCATTTTCAAACGATTAACTCGTTTTATATATATATGGTATAACAATAATAATGACAAAAAAAAAACGCAGTACAAAATAAATAAACATTAATACATAATTAACTTACATACTAAAACTTTTCAAGAGAGCCTCATTTTAATAAATTATAGTACATAGCAAAATAATACATCATTTATAGAAAGTAAGCCCAACCTTTCTATTTAACTCTGTGATCCCCAGTGTAAAGGTAGTGATGTATTCTGATTCAGCTAGGTGTTCCTTGGTACATCTCAGTCCATTATAAATTAAGGAAGCTCTTAAATTCCATCCCTCAAACTATTTTTGTTTGCGAGTTATTTCTTTAGTGTCTATACATAATAAATATTGTATGTGACCTAAAAGTAGCCGAGGACTCACATTGTAGCTGGGCTAAAAAATAACGTTAATAGTAGCCGAGGCTACTATTAGATCACATACATTGTTGCAAAACTTTTCAACCAAATACAAAGGAGTAATATATTTATAACTGTAACTTGTTTAAACAGTAAAATAGGTTTGCAATGGAATTTTTTAAATATATAACTACTGTTTATAAGTAAAGCATGCATAATCTTAAATGTGTTGCACTTAACATCCAACTCAATCTTGCCAGCTTAAAACAACTGGTATATTATTGATGGAATGTATAAAACTATGGATGTCAAATTTGTTACCCTTGATTCTTACAGTATCAAATGAATCGTTGTTAAAATCTGAATTTTCAATTCATAGATCTCAAATCCATGCAAATAATTGTTCTGGCATTGAAATAAAATGACAAAATTTAGAATTGACAACCGAGTAGTTTTTGATTGTGTACATCGTTAGTTTAATTTAAGAGCAGGCTAATTTTAAATTTACTCGGCATGACACTTGTGTTCTATGCTCTTGCACTGATCAAACATTACTGTTTTTTTATTTGATTTTCCAAATAGATTACGGTGTGATGCGTGGAAAAAGATTAAAAATCTGAAATTAAAATTTAGTCTAAAATTTAAGAATCAGAATCAAGCAAAACAGGAATTGTGACATCTCTAGTCAAAACAGTTCTAAATACCATACCCTCAACATAGTCTTGTCTTTTTTCTTGCAACAATATCTAACAGTACTTGATTATTCGACTAACAAGAGGAAGTAGACTATGTAAATAAGTTGGACAACTCACTACCGATATCTTTAGGAAGTAATAAACCAATATTAGTGTTCATCTATGGCTGGTGTCGGCCCATAAAAAATAAGCTCTGGTATCTGTCCCCCTTGGACGCCTGTTCCATTTGTGCTTTCCGACGAGCACTGGAACTGAAATGTGACACACCCTACCGTCACCTCGCTCATACCCTCCTGACCGAAATAGCTCAACTCACCACCGTCAAGTATTGCGGAAGCCGTATAGAAGCTCTCCGGCTCAATCTGAATGGGGTGCTCAAAGTAAACATGAAAAGTGTTGCTCGATCCGTCAGAAAAGAACTTGGTGTCGTTCTCTGCCATGACGCGACCCAAGCGTTTAAGCTCAATCTTGACGTTATAATCAGAGGCTCCGTTAGACGACCCGTACAAACCAAAGCCGACAACAAAAATCCTTTTGTCAACGCTGAACTGAATGCTGTCACAGCGACCTCGGTAACGCCACTGGTTACTGCGATAGGCACACGATTGAAAACGATGACAAACCTGTAACATTCAAATAATATGTTTCAAAACCATTATTAATTGATATAATGGTGGAATAAATACATAACCATTTAAGTTAAGTATTTCTTTAGGTCTAACATATCTAGGCCACGCTTGTATTTAATTATGATGCATTTTTGCTGAGAAGGGGGTGGGGGGTCAGAACAATGCTTAAGAAAGACTGAGAAATGGACAAGATTGGAGTAGGTACTCAGCTACCCCAAATAGACAAATAATAATTTATAAATGGTATAAAAAAATAGTCCACAAAAATAACGTAAGCAAGCGAGGAGGAGGTTGGGCGTTTGCTTATTTTTGCCTACAATTGGGGCTAGAGGGGTCCAAAATGGTCAAAAATGTGCTTACATACCACATGACTGCCCCCTGACTATGGAAATGTATCTCCTGAATTTATTTAAATATTAATGAAAGTGAAATAAGAACGTTGACATAGTAAATATATTAATGTTAAATGCATAGAAATGGTTGATAATGTTTATTGGTTTTCATTATTGAAGGCAAACTTTATGGAAATTTTCACATTATCAAAATAATTATAAATGCTATGAGAACTCGTCCCCGTTGCAATTTTGATTAAAAAAAGTTTGGAACGCTGAAACAGCTTAATTTTTTGATCATCCTATTTTAATAGTAACAATAAAGCCATTTTAGGGCAGCATTCCCCTGAAAAATCTGTGCCAGTGTGGGCTTACAATTATCTAACAATACCTACTCTAAATAAACAGGATGAGTAGGAATCATTTTAAGTAAATGTTTAGGAATTTGCCTGGAAACATGGGAGACACCCTAAACACAACAGTGTACCTTGTTGGGGATAAACTTTTTCTCAGCCAAAGTCCAGCATGCTAGTGATTGAAATTAGCTTTGCTGGTCATATTAATTAACTATATTTATTCCCACCTCTTGTAATATTAATCCATGATGGAGAATCTGGTCTACAAAACACATTCATGACAACACGACTTCAGAACACCATTTTTACCATTTGTGGTTAAAAAATTTCAATAAAAATTGAAATGGATAATGACAAGTTTCAAAGTAAATCCACCCATAATGAATGTTAATACTAAAATAAAATTGTCAAGACATATTTTAAACAATATACATTTTCTATTACACCAAACATCTCTGAAGTTGGTTAATTTTTAATTGGCTTACCTGGGGCTTAAGCCCTGCCCGTGATTTGATAGGGTAGCTGATCTGGGGCTTGTTATGCGCGGTAAAGTGCAGGAAGATGTCGATGGTCTCTTGCGCTGTTAGGATGCCAAGTTGAGCCGCCCCGTTGGCAAATTCCTCCAGGGTCATGGTGGGGATGCGCACCAGATAGAGGGCACCTCCCAACATGACTCGTTTGTTATGCGGCGTTGGATCCATATCCCGACGCCCGCACTCGGCGCCAGCCCAGCTCAGGGCTGCTTCAAACAGGTGCGTCTCTTTGCAGTTGAGCGTTTCTCGAGCCAAGACAGACTCCAAGGTGTGGATGTCAATGTCCACGAAACCTTCCGACCGCAATGCCATCTCAGCCTTTATAAACACATTCAACAATTTTCTTATCATAACTTAATTTAAAAAAAGATACCTTTTCAATAAATATAACATTTCTTATTTGTTAGTACTTAAAATAATGTTAAAATGTTATGTTCATACTAAATGCATAGTATCGGAACGATAATGTGTCATTAAAGACTATCATGATATGGATATTTTTTGATGATTTGACTGCTGATCTAAATCTGTTCTGATGTCATTGTTCATATTTTAACTAATCAATCCTTGAGCTTAATTTTATATAAATACTACAGAAGAAATGTCCTACCAATAAATTTGAGGATAAATGCATACTTGCGTTGCATGTCACACTAATACATAATTTATCTACTCATAATGTAGGCTTGAAATATAGGTAGACAATATCAGGGGATCTATGTAAATAATCATTATCAAACCTAGACTGCTTATATGTTTGCTTGAAGATGGGTTGAAATCTGAGACACTATAATCATGGCTCTAAATGTGACAACAGTTAACATTTCAACGGGGTTGGTTAGAAACGATTCATATAATTTTCCTCTTAATCATACACCAAATTGCTAGCGGCAATGAGTTAAAAAAAATTCAACAGTTTTTAAGGAAGTCCATTTCCCCAAAGTATTTAAACATGACCATTGGCACTCTAAAATCTAAATATGATCTCTGATAATTGTGTTTGTTTGTAAGCCAAGAAGTTTTTAAATAAAGAAGCATTGATGATGATGCTTGTTTTTAAGAGAAAGGATTATGAGCTAAACAATTTGTTTGGTAATACCCATTTAGAGAATAAAATCACCTAAAAATTGATTTTATAATCCAACATCTATTGCAAAGGAAAAACATGAGTGAGATTAAGAATTGCAAAAAATATAACAAATATATACTGAGGAGATATAATAATAATAATAATAATAATAAACTAGGGAAGAAGTTTGTCTCCTTGATAGACTGAGACATTTGAATGTGCAGAGATGGTTTGTACAGCCACTGGCAAAGAAAACAGGTTTTAAACATTTGAAATGACCTGCTGGAAATGATAAACAAGTTCAATATAGTTGCTATATATATTTTTATTTTGAAAAATACTTCAGAATAAAAGTTCCAACCAACTACCAAGTCAACTCTTGCCAGAGAAAAAAGAATCCCTGAAACTTCAGCATAGAGTGTGTATTTAAAAGCTCTCAATTTCTTTAAAGACAATGATTTCATGTTTTCTTCGAAAGGAAAATATGAAATATTACCTTTGATTTTCAAAAGACTACTACAGCTTTTATTGAACATTTTGAAAAAAGTCTCATTTATAGCATGTAAGATCTTTTAATTGTCTGGTGACTTTATTTTAGTTTTTGTCGGCACAACTTCTCACGCAGATTTAAATTATCCAAATTATGTATCTAAGCTTGCTTTCATAACTACAGGAAGTTCACCTAAAACGCAGTATCTTTCTTGTCATATTTTGACATATTTTTTATTTAATTTTTGTTTTATATAATCTCCGTGTTGTTTAAATGTCAAAAAATTAAATAACAAGCAGTAACATTCTGAAATAATACCTTGATTACATAAAGCATAATAAACTGTAAAGAATCTTGGCACCTTAGCTCGGTTGGTAGTTTGTCTACTGAGCTAAGGGTCCTGGGTTTGAATCCTGGCATGGTTAAAAAAATTATCATTGGTGAAATGTGGGTTTCCCCTTTCGCGGGGATGAATTAATGGCTGGGGACTGGATGTTGTGCCTGTCCTACTCTTAAGTTTGATTATAAGGCATATGAAGCTACGACAGGCCTAGCCAGCTGGTAGTGGAAAAAATTGACACAGGCTGGTCTTTTTTCACCCTCGATATCTTCACACTAAATACTTTCTTAATCTCTCTTCACCCTAGACATCTTCACACTAAATACTTTCTTAATCTTTATGAGACTAAAAAAGACAAAGATGCTGATGAGAAAATCTCTTCTGGGTGATCTGGTGATGCTGAGCTTTCACTCATAGAAGTTAAAGGTGGTCGCAGGAGGAAATAATGTGCTCTTCTTCCATGCTGTTATTTTTCCATTTTAGCAAAATACTTTTTCACTCTCTGCTCTTTTGAAGGCTTCCTTTTTTCTGCTAGAAGTTCGGTGTAGAGACCCTGTTGATCCTTTATGCCATCATAGGAGTAAAGACTCAACTGTTGCACTGTACTCACCATTGAAGTTGGTTTTCTTTCTGTAAGCCCATTTTATTGTACTCTAAAGTGAATAAGATAGAAGCAGTAAGGTTATGAAACAGAGCTTCTCCTGCATCATCACTATTGCCTTCTTAATCATCAGTTGAAGCCTGTGCATCTGAAGCAAGCTGCTTCGGTTCGTTTGTTGTTAACTCCTTATTGGACCTTGATGACTCTTCAATGTCTCCTTCATCCATCTCTTCAAATTCTGCTTTTATTGCTTGTGCAACATATTACTGATGAATAATGGTGTAGTCAGATATCATAAATCACGCAATAACCGCGTTATCAAAAAACTATTGTTATTTCACTGTTTGTGTTATAGAATCCAAAATGTGTAGTAAAACACAAATTTTGGGATAACGCCCTGCACCAACTCTGTTGGCTTGAATATTTTCAATACAAATGTGCAAGTCCTTCACTTGCTTCATAAGTGATTATTATTTCATTTTATATTAGCTTATTTAGAAATTATTTTACTTTGATTAGGCCTAAAAAAATTTCAAAGGTAATTTAAAAATTGTGTTATTAAAACGTATCCATCCAATCCCTGTGACATCATACTACTAGTTCAATAGTTTTGAATTATTAAGTCACCTTTTAGTCTAGTATATTCTTTATATAGATGCATAAGCTTTGGCCTTTTATTTCAGTTCATAAGTTATGTCACTTTACAACATTCACCAAAGTTACAGGACACATTTTCAAAACACATTCATAAGTAACACTATTTTAGTAACTTTTGAACTATCTGAAAAGGTTAACTTTGCTGTGAACGGACTATACTCGTCAAGAAATGGAAGTTTGTGTTTTTAGTGAGGGAAAGAATTTATGACTAATAAGTAATAATAGAAGCAAACAAATTTTAAAGATATAACGTTGAAACACAAACCATAACTTATTAAATAAATCTAAAAACACTTTCACAGTGTCATAAACTTATTATTTTTTGTCTTGAAGTAGTATTTTTGTAAATATTTCTTTTTAATAAATCCTCTATAACTTAGGTTATTTGGCTTGGTCATGCAAATCCTGTAGGTATCTTCCCGCCAATATGTAGATTGAAAAAGGCTATGGTAGCATATGTCTATTTAGAATAGGAAATAAGAAAAAGGTAATTTTAAAAAGTAAATTGATGTTTTCAAGGCGCAAATAGTATAGTGACTGTGTAAACTCGTGGGAGGAAGAGGGGAAGTGTTATCAGTAAATAAACAAGAGACTTCACAGGGTGAACTGTTCGTTTTATTCCTGCTCTTTCTATTTTTGTACATTGGTGTTTAAGTTATATGACTTGGATGCTTCAAGTTAAGATGCAACCTACTTTGCAAAATAGCTTCAAAATCTCCAAGTAGGCAATGCCGCTAAAATTCATAATGTTGAGATTAACTACTCTATGGATAAATCATATACTTGTACAGTTAATAATTGTACATCACTAGCGAAGCTTGGGAGATCTAAATGATATATAATATGAATGCAAGGGATGGGCCTTTGAATCCTTAAGGATATTCAAGATTTTTTTTATTACGAAACTCAAATCCTTAAAACTTTTTTTTTTCCAAGTGAAATTTGTTTTTGAGCTCTAATGCTGCTTATCGGTGGTTAAGAACCAATTATAATTTTAGGATAAACTTAACCAGGCCTCAGAGCAGTAATTGAACATTTAACTGAATGTTTAAATGTTATAATGAAGGGATTATAAGAAAGAATGTTAACATTTACAGTATATATACTATTTGTATTTTCTATTATTCTATAATATTTATATTTCCTCTTATTCATAATTTTTCCCAAGATTAGGATATAAACTGGAGAATCGAATTCTTAAAATAGTGGATCTATCATTTTAATGGATACAACTGCATCAAATATATTAGTATATTTTAAAAATGATGTTTGGACAGAGTCCCGAGTTATTCCTGTGTCTAGGTGTTGTTTTTGAAATAGCTTTCATTTGTAACATGCCTGATTTTTCCACCCAGTCTCCATATTAATGTGGGTGTATTTATTCTCAATCGACTTTTAAATCCCTTACATTAAGTTGTTAAGGGTATTGGCTACCTATTTCGCCACAGCAGGGCAAGATAGTATTTCCCATGATAATAAATTAACAAGTTTTATTAAATGATTTTTAAAGATATAATGCTGAATCAAAAACATAAATTTTTAGATAATTCTTGGACTAGGCTAGTACTACAATGTCACAACATTATTATTTTTATCTTGAAGTAGTTTTTTGTAAACATATTTTTTATAAACCATACAAAACTTGGGTTATTTGGCTTAAGGACTAAAATGGCCTTTAGGAGTCTTCTTACTAGGATGTGGTAGCATAGATCTATCTAGAATAATAAACCATAAAAAATTATTTTAAAAATTAAGGTTTTTTTTTCAAGGTGCAAATAATATAGCGGCGGGAAATATCTGTTATTAGTTCACAAATATAATAATAACTGATATAACATTGTCTGACTTTCATAGTGAAACACATTTTTATAAATACAATAATAATAATTGTTAAATGCTAACTTTCCAAATAAACAACACTTTCTGTTAACAAAGTTTCAGACTGTCAATCAATAACTGTTAACATACCTAGCTCACAGTACATGATCAATAATCCAACGTTTAGTAATTTTACACGCCCAATAATCTGACTTTTTTTAATGCTTTCAATGCACCTCCAAACATTTCCCTATAATTTTACATTTCTTACATCTCATGCCCAGTAGTCTGACAATTTTACTCCTCCCTCCCTGGGTCTCCAAAGCTAAGTGTTTGTGGCACCATATTGTTCTTAAGTTCGAAATATGAGTTATTGCATTAAAAAAATGCCTTAACAAGTTTTTGGTCGACATGTTGACTGTCAGAAATATAAGCATGATTTAACATTGTACATAAAGATGGGGATTTTAAGAAAATTGAACGGTCATGTCAAAATAAGTGATGTAGCCATATTATAAAAAATAGCCTGGATGACTAATTACAACATAAACTCAACATGAAAAAAATGGTGGCCATCATTGAATGAAAATAGAGCCGAAGAAGATTGGGAACCTGAAGACAATTGCCTGTAGTGGTGATACAAACTGAGAATACAAGACTTGCATGTGATTAAATAGGGATTGGTTTGTGTATGGTACTAAACTTGGACCTGATGATGGCAGATGATAAAATCATAGTGGAAACCGAGTCAACAAAAGATTGTATGGAAGAGAACAATTTCCCTGCTTCTTCGGAGCATAATGACATCCGAAAATGCAATTGCTGACATCAATACCAGCATCAAGAGGGCCGAATAAAACAATGCAATGCTTTCATTGGATAAATTAAGAGGTAATATAATGTGCGAAATATACACTTGCAAAAATCAAACTACATTTTAAAAGTTCCTGACCCAACCTCTATAGTAATTTGTTTTAATGTGTGTTTGATAAAATTCTGAGTTGAACAAAAACTCTCAATTTCTTTAATTCACTTCCAGTAATATCATAAATTAGGCTTGTTATCATGGATTATCAAACTTTTACTATAGTAAAACGTTTTTGCAAGTCTTAAGGTGAATCAAACCAAAACACTTTATATCATCATCCTCATCTGTTTCCAGCCTGTGGCTGAGCAAGATTAGTAAAATGCCTCCATTTTCTTCTATCTTTTCGTCAGTCTTCTCCTCTTACTTGCACACTTTCTTCTATCTGACAATCACATCTTTTTCCTATATACATCTCAATCATTATCTTTGATGTTCGCTCCTTTTCCATTCTCATTACATGACCATATCATTTCAGTCTTGCTTCCTCTACTATCTCATGTACTCCCACTCTTTCCCAGATAGCTTTGTTCCTTATTTTGTTTTCTCTTTGTGACACCTAACATGTTCTTCACAAACTTCTGGCCTCCACTGTCCAAGTCTTGTTTACTTTCATCTTCTGTGTTTCTGCTGCATATGTGACTATGGGTACAAAGTATATCTTACTTCCTTGCACTTCAAGGGTATGTCTCTTCTCCATAGCTGATATCTTACATGCCTATAGAACAACTCCCCTTGCTGCTCTCTTCTTGTTAGATCCTCTCTACTTCCACCCTTCACCTCAATCATGCTTACAAGATATAATTACACTTTATATATTGACTACTAATATAATAAGAATTTAAACTGTTCCTATTATTCAAAAAGTGGAAAAATAAAGATAATATCCCCACTGATAAATTTCTCAAGTAAAGGTTTTTTTGTTTGGTATATGAAAATGTTATGCAAACCAAGGGCATAAAATTTGACGTTAGGATTTGTATAGTCTAAAACTTATGTGATTTCATCAAAGTGTGTTATAAGCATCATACAAATTTGTTAGAGATACAATCTTTAGTTTTTAAATTGGCCAAGGAGCAATGCTATTGCAATATACAATTAATATTACCAAAAAAAATACCCATTTTGGCTATAATAAAACTCAATTTTTGGATGACTAATTACATTCAAACACAAGCTCTTACTTTACCAGTCAACAACTTAATGGCCTTTATTTATTTTTTCTTATAAAAATAAATTCAATATTTACATTTTACTCAAATAAGGGAATTTAGTCTAAATGGTATCAAGAATTTTCTTAATTTAAATTGGTATACAAGAAACCCATTTTGGTTATACCCCAACAGGGTATTATGACCACGAGGCAAAACGAATTTGCGACCGTTAGCAGAGAGACACTAGACTTGCCTTCAAATGTTATTATGGCCGACCACTTTGCGAAAGCAAAGTCCTTGCGAGTGCAAATATTTTCCTAGTAGAGTGACGCTAGGTTGCGCAGACATTTTACTTGTCCTTAGGTTTGTGTAACCGGTTTGTAGTTTATTAAGTGTTTTGTATTACCTGATTTAAACTTGCCATCTTATTAGCCCCATATACAAATTTCAAAACATTTTTGTGTGTGTTTCACATAATCTAAGTTTAAATAGGCCTATATCATAATATAGGCCAAAAGTGGGGATAGTACGCTTACACTGAATGTCAAAAGAATATTTTCTTTGAAATATAACTTTATCAAAATGCATTATTCACCATCAACATACAGATAATTGGGGCATTCCAATATTAAGATTAATTGTTCGTAGGTTTTATAGTAGGTAGGTAATTAGGCTTCAACATATTTGGGATGTTATTGTTAGTAGTCTGTTGACCCACCTCACGGGGCAACATTGATCAAGACGTTAGTCTCTTTGATCTAATTTTCCATTGGTGGGAAGGTTGAGATTTGAATCCTATCTGGGTGTGATGAGTGGTTTTATTTTTCTAAAGATTTTCCCACTTTCCCTCTAAACTGGAAATAACCAAAATAGTCCTTAGATTAATGTTTAGGCCTACATGTGGTTTGGTTTAGGCCTAGGTTTTTTTAATCATAAAAGGTTTACTAAATGTATCTGAAACCGTTGATTAGTAAGTAGTTAGGCCTAGTTATCATGAAGTGAGTAAATGCAAACAACCCATTATATAGAAATATAATATCCTTATATTCTTAATCACTTTAATTAAAGTTTCAAGAATTACCCTTAAATAAAATATGCATTTTATTATTTTTAGCCATCCAAACCACCCTCTTGTTCACTTTATTGTTAACTTAGTAGGCCGAATGGGTATTAATGCCCATTGTTTTGACATTAATTTGTCGAAAATATTCAATGTAAACACTATTTTTGGGAGTTCTTGAATGCTTTCATCAACTTTAAATAACTAGTTTCATTTCTAAGGTCTTCACACAACGTATTACACTTGTTCCAGTATCAACACAAATATGAAAAATAAAGCATCAGGTTGTAAAGCATAACATCTTTTCTTTATTGGCCAACTTCTCATGCTAATTCCTTTCCCTGTGTGACATTACTATTTGAATGCATATTTCACGTTATGATTTTTTTAACTAAAATATTATGTTGTGTGTATTGAATAATGTAAGCCTAGTATTTTTTCATTTCAAACCGTAGGCAAACAAAATGATGCAAGAGATTTATTAAATTAAGCTAGGTTAAATCTTTATTGCAAATAATGGGACTTGTGATCAACTGTTTGGGAAAATAAAAATATATGAATAATGTTCAGTCATGAATACCAGCATTCTTGAAATAAATTTACCTAATTTCTAACCTATACCTTCTTAAAAGGTAATATTCCTTAGAAAAGTGTTGCCAACTTCTGACGCAAACTGATTTTATTCTGTGCGTTGATGCTAGAACCAAGTCGAAGCTAAAACTAGCGGACGATACACAATGTGGTGGTCATAATAACTCAAACGCTATATTTTCCTTGAAAGTGAAGCTAGCTAGCGGTAGCAACTAACTTTGCGTCATATGGTCATAATAGTCCTGTATGTGCTAAATTAATTGATAGTTTACTCAGTATTTTGATTAATTTATTGTCTCATACCTTCCAAATAATTTGTAATATAGCAGCTTCCGAATGTTGTTTCCATATAAACAAGCTTTACTTGATGATTAAATTTTACCAATACTTACAAATGTTTTTATTTTTAAATATTTCTAATGGAAATATAATAATGAAGGTTTAGTGTAAAAACGTATATTTTAATACTTTCAAATTTAATCTGAAAATAAAAATACATTCAAGAAGCACATACTTTTATATACACATACTGAAACATTATTTAACCAAACTTAAAATTGACAATTTACATACATTAGGACATTTATAGTTCATATTTAATGGATGTGTTTAACTATTTATCATTTTTACATGGATTTCTTCCATTTAAGATATGTTTTGTGCGTTTATATTTGCTTGATATCTTGAGGAGTCTTTGGGAACAACCAGATAACAGATATTTACTACTTGAATACAAAAATGAATCTGTTCAATATACGATTCTGCATCATACTTAACCATTAGGCCAACTTAATATTCATAAACATATCTAATAAGGCTATATGTAGGCCTGTATTAAAAGTGAACACCCCTCCATTAGTAGATGTTAATTAGGCCTATCGATTAATCTACAAATTAAACATTTATAAATGCTGTGTAACTATATACCTATGAAAGTGTTAAGGGCAGCAACGTGACATTTCTCTTTCAATGAGCACAAACGACAGTAAATTACCAGGACAAAATCTCAACAAGAAAATCAAAATTAATATTAATTTGTTTTAAAACAATATTACATGTAGCTTTTTTTTTGTCCCAAAGTTAGGCAGGGCTTTGCCAAAATAAACTGAACGTACAGTCATGCTACATGAAATACTAGTTTATATGGCCAAGTGTTTTATCATAGTTGTATAGTGCCACAGTCTTGAAGGATTCTTTTATTTCCTTGTAAGACAAGAGTTAAGGAATTGATGAACACGCATAAAAGTGAAAATGAAGACATATAACAGTTTAGTTTCATACACAACTGGTTAAAAAAAAAATAGGAAATTTTGTTTTCATTCACAAACGGGTAGTATTCCTTTTTATTAGCTGGCAAAGTCACATTAACTATAAAGCTCAGCACTTTAAAAATATTGAAAATATGTCAGATGAAGATATGTAACCATGATTTTACGATTTGTTAAAGAATACTGAAATAAGGAGCCCTAAGTATAAACTTGATAATTTGAATATCTTATTATTGTATAATTTTTTTTTTAATAAATGAATTTTTAAAATATATATTATCATTCTAGTGTATACACCATAAATTATCATAGATTTCTTTTGTTTTTTTAAAACACAACACTGAGGATTTAATAACAAAATAACAAAGACACCAATAATATAAATTAGGCATTACTAAAACCTCCTTGTGATTATCATTAAAATAAATATAGTACATATTATGTAATACAATGGCTATGTACTAATTCTTAATAAGAAGTTTTTATCAAAAAAAATATTCAATTTGCAAAGTAACACAACCTACTCATTTAAAGCCCAACTAATAATGGTTGATTCAAAACTATGTCCATGTTTGAGGTATGTGATAAAGTTGTATACTTCAACTTATAATACATTATTTAGAGCTTGATTTTATTTTAAAAGAGTGTTACAATCAAGTGATAAAATTATTTTTCTAAACTAAATTTAAAAAATGGCATAAAACCTATCTCATGTAAAAAAAAAAATCTTGGTGCAGCCTTGAATAAGGCCTTAAGATGAACACAGTGTAGGTTTCCGATTTAAAACATCAATAGATAATAATTGTGCTTAAGCTACAATATAAAGATCATAGTTAGGTTAGCCTACATAATTTAGATGATGGTTTAGCTATGTTTATAAATGATTTGATTATGTAGTGAGTACCATCAACACAACACTTATTACATAACATACTTGATGAAAGCATTAACATTGATGAAGTATATTACCCAGAGTAAAAAAAAACACACAACATGACACAATGGTATACATAATATTATTATTGCAGACTTTTTAAAAAAATTCTTTATCATGTTTAAAAATAGCCTAATAGATTTTGAGTACATTCATTCATACAACCCAAGTTAAAACAAGGACCTTAAGACAAGTGTAATGCGCGAGTATGTGCATTTCCCCTACCATGAAAGGTAGAAAGCTTACCTTGCATGGTTCCACTATTGTATAGCTTATAAGAAAATTCGTCAAGAAAGATGTTACCTATCGGGGTAAATTAACTGTTGATGCAGTTGTCTGTTTATGTCAAGGCGAAATAATTGAACAACTAAACCTACTCTAGGCGAAATAATTGAACAACTAAACCTACTCTATTTTTTCTTAAATCTTCTTAGTTTTGATATGTGCACGTCCATAAAATTGGGAAACAAAAAAGTTAAGTGAACACAAACAAGAGCCAGAGGATACTTGATCTCAACTATGTTCTTATCACACATTCTATTACAATGAGCATTGTATGAAAGAGGATAGCCTGAGAAACTGGTAAACGAAAAGTGAGCAACTAACGCTAGCACCACTCTCACCAACTTAAAAGAATATACACAATCTTTATTAATGTTACATCTTTTGACAGACTGCATCTGCAATGCTTCAAACATGTTGATGTTTATTTTAGGTGGAATTTATTCAAAAGTTTTATTACATTTTTCTACTTACTTTCTTTGGTAAGCAGTTGTCATTGTTTTATCCTGAGCATAATGATGAGTAGGTTAAGGCCAGGATTGTCATGGCACAAGCTGTCCAATGGGAGGTGTTAGTGGCGAGTTATCGCGCGCAATGATGCAGTCTTCACTGTCATCTAACCGCAAAGTAGTGAGTGAGCGCGAAAGACGTACCTGAGCATCTATGACCTCCCAGCAGCGTTGCATTAGTTCAGGTTCCTCAAATAGGCGTGACTGACTCAGTAGAAGACATGCATTCTTGGCCGTCAGGCTAGTCTCCAAATAGTTGACACAGGCGCGGGCCAAATGGGGGACTATGTACTTTTTGGCGACATAAAGTGTGGCTAACACTGTGTCAGCCTCCAGCTGAATCTCATCACAGTACAGATATCTGAAAGTTACCAAAGCACATTAATAACACTTAGTAATGAATTTAAATACCTTATCAAACCCAACTAACATTTGTACAAATTAATTCCCTTTCAAATTGTTGGGACTAAAAATAACCCAAACAATGTGTAAATGTACCAACGTAATTTATCTGAAATGAATTAATGGTTAAATTCCTGAGAAAATATTGCGCACTTATCCTATTTAAATTTAGTGCTTCGGTAGTGGAACTTATTAAAGCTATCGCAAAAATAAAAAATTGCCTTGGAGACAAGAAATTGAAAATGGTTCTTGTTAATATATCTATGATGTGGCAAGATGTCCGTTATGCTAATGTAAATTGGACTTCACAGGGCAAGCATATTTTTCTTTGGTAGTGCAGGGCTGATATTTATTTTATATTCATACCCCTGATATGACAATTTACAATCAGAACTGTGTAATTTTATTACAAACTTGTGTGTCAAATGCTTTAGGTTTATGTCAAGATATACTTAATTTGAGTGTGATATTAATGAGCAGGTCTTTCATTACACTTTTATTTTATTGTGTCATAGAAATTATAGGTATTTCCAGTATAAAACAATCATTAGTTGTACAGCTAACACATGATTTAAAAGTTAAATACTTACTTGAGCAGAGTTAGGAAGGCAGAAGGCTCAACATCGGGCACTTCAATCTCTTCTTTATTTTCTGCCAAGCCACCATAAAACATGGCATAAAAAACAGAACTTCCTGTTGCTAGGACATATTTGTGTGCTGGTATTGATTGTGTATGACCTATAAAATAAATACCGTTAATAATGATTACATTATTATAATATAGTTTTTAAAACAGTGTGGTTCACCTACTCTTTAAGAATTTTTTTGAGTTAACTCCATACCTGGGCTTCCCACAATGAAGCGAATGTCGGCCATGAGCTCATTATTGAACATGGCGGCATTCCGCTCCCTGACGGTGGGCTTGGTGGCTTGCCAGTTGGGGTCGACAGTGCACTGACCAGGAGAGGAGGCTAGGCTAAAAGTTCCTCCATTCAGGTTGCTAGGGGATGCCAGGGGTGAGGTGGGGGCACTAGCTGGCTGGGTGATCTGCATAGTCTCCCTCTGGGAGATGCTGTTTGGAGGGGACAACCCCACATTGTTTAAGGTTTCTGCTGGACAAAAACCAACAACATTACAAGGCTACCCCTTTTAAAAAGGACTATATTCAGATAGTAGACACTAATAGAAAATTTTAGCAACATTCTTTCAAGATCTAACAATCAACAGGTAGGCCAATGGCTCTAATAAATTTAAAAGTATAATTTATTATCAGTATAGTTAATAAACATTCTAAAAAAACTAAATATATTTAGACAGCTAAATTTTGCCAATGAATTTGAAACCACTTGATAATTAGAGCTGTGTTCAGGCCACTCATACTCAAGGTCCTTGTTTGATGGTATGTCCAAATGTGATTCTGGTTCTTAATTATTGGGGTGGGGGAGCAAAACAAACCCAGTTTTAATAAAATTTATTTTGTAACAAATTAATAACACGTATAATAAAAAGTGATTAAGGTAACTTTTTTTTATGACTCAAAATAATTATGTATTGCCCCAAATATGGATTTTCAATTTTCTGAATAAAATTGTTCGTTATTTCTTTGTTTGACTAGAGACCCCCCCCCCCTTCCTCCCACCGATTAACGATGCCCGTGACTATATCAAAACCATTTAATCATTACCTGAATTTGAACCGTTGGGTTGTTATATTGGCCATAAGATAAACAACAGCGAACTAAAAAAAAATTATTTCAACACAATCCTTTCAAGTGTCTCTTTGTTGAGGTACTCTTGTGTTTGTCCTCTATGTCATTTCTTTTACATGTTCCTGTCTATGTGTCCTATCATTCTTTACAAATTTCCATTTTCTCCCTTTGGTGTCTTTTGGCTTCCTCTTGTAGGAAGTTTCGTTGAGCGTTTCAAACTCCTCCCTGATGAGTTCCGATAAAATGAAACCTAGGTCCAGGGATTGGGCGGTAACGATAGATTTTCTTCAAGAGGCAACCATTTACCTCTTTGTCCATTGGCAGCAATGCAAAGTATGAACTGTTTTGTTCCTTTTATATGTTTCTATCCACCTTTCCTGTATCTTTCGAATATAATACATTCACCTCATGAAGCAAAAAGAGGTTTTCTTCATAGAGAAATATACTTTGAAAAAGTGATTTTTTTTTAAAATCAAGTAAATATGATTTGCAATGTTATTTCTGAACCCCCTCCCCAAAAGTGTTTCATGCCCCTCAGGTTGGGAACCAATGAGCTAAAGTGTAATTTTCCCATCACAATAAACTTGATTGGCAGTGACAAGAGGTTGAGGTTCAAATCCTGGCTAGATGTACTGAGGATGATTTACTCTGAATGGTTTGCCCACTCTGTCTCCATACAAATGTGAATACATTTATTATAAACTATACCTTTCTCATAGTGTAAATATTTGGGCAGTTAGTTAAGGTGTAGTAGTTCATATATGATGCACTTTTTTGGGACTACACCAAATTTTGTTTTGGTATTGTACCCAAAAGTAGTATAAAAATAATTTATAAACACAAAAATAAAAATTGTAATGAAATCAAAAGAACTGTAGCTAATGTTATGTACCCAAATTTAAACAATTTTCTATGATACTAGACTGTGTGAAAAAAAAATTATCACAAGTGTCTTAGATTTATTTTGGAGAAAATCATATTGTTAAGCGTTTATTTCCCACCAGAAGTTATATTGGCCTTGGAAAAAAATGGACCCTTCACATCATTTATGTATATTACATTCTAAAATTAGACCTTGTTAAAAAAACTTTTTCATATATAATACCTAACTTAAATACCATATTTTATTGAGTTGGCATGCTTGGATACAAGGAGATTCAAAATTAAGGAAAAAATTGAAATAAATCATCAGGGAGTTATTTCAGCTAAGAAATGTTAAATGAAGACTTGTCCGAGTTAATACTGGTTTTAAGTTTATTATTAGTTTTTGTTTTTAAAGACACATAGGCATTGCTTACCTGTCCCTCAAAAATGGCTGTCGGTAAGACAAGATGCCCTTGTTTATAATACACGACAAGTACAGTTACTAATAAGGTAAATAATAACTTTCAACATTGTTGATACCACATAGACCAATTCCATAGTCACATTGACCTAGTTCCACTGTATCACTTACTCTAAACTTCTATTTATGAAGGACAAAGTGTATACAACTGAAATACAATATCTTGTATACTGAATTAATTTCATACAGGAAACTGACATGGACATTCACCTCAACATTTGTGACAGCAAATATTAACTTAAAAATTTGTGAGTCACTTGTAAGTAATTGGGGATCTTGTTGAAAATTTTGCTTGTACTGTAAAGTGGGGCTACTTTGACACAATATTTTGGTTATTTTCATGTAAAACCCCAGGTATCGTTAAGAATCTAACAATTTTTGTTTGACTTGTACAGGGCTCTAATACATACAAGATGTGAATGTTTGTTTTATTTCTGGGCACATGTTTTTTTTAAAAAAAAAGTGTCACTAGTGGGGTTACTATGATACACTCATTTAAACCTGTAATAACTGTAGTAGTAGAATGAATGAGAATAACTTTGACATTCAATATAAAGGTGGGGCTATTATGAACACATTCGAATAAACATCTTGAGTTAAATTATTTTCAGTGATGGTTATCGTCCTTTTTCTCCACTAATGTCTAAAAACTGACATTGAGCGTTGAAAAAATCATATATCAGTAAGAAATAGATTTAGATATGCAATAAGTGCTTTTTTTAGTAGTAAAAGAGCTATAAGTATTACATTGAAAAAAATATCAGAAAATCTAAGTGATGCACAAAAAATTCACTTTCTTAGGGGAAAGGCCTACATTTTTGACTCGCTAAAATGACCTATTTTAGCAAAATAAACACTATAATGAAAACTTAAGGTACCTAATAATGTTCTTCAAATGAACCACTAGGGATTCCTATGGATCATTCTGTTTTTACTAATATATTAATAAGCAAAAATGAGGAGGCCAGACTGTTTTCTTTTTACATTAAACAAGCAATCTGACCTTGGAAAAGATTAAACAAAAAATAACACAAACTGTCATAGTAGCCTAATATATTTAATGCAATCTAACATAAGGCTAGGACCTGCATTTTCATGGTTTAAATAAAGTAATATAGTAGGCCTATAGGGCATCCACAGCAGGAGAAGGTTTTTTATTGCAAACATGGACTTTTTTAAAGTGATTAATATCAATTTATTCAGAAATAATTATTATGTGCTTAGTAATACTGCCTTAAGGATTACTGCATAATTGGTGTTTTTACAACTTACTGAAAGAGCAAATTATATCAATAAAACTATTAGGCCTATTTTATTTTGCTGTTGTGGCAACAATAGTTGCTATAGTACAGTACATGAGATTGTAAATTTAAAAAAATTATAGTCATAGAATGTTCTTGTTATAACTGGCCACCAAAATAGTTTTTATATGTAACTTAAGAGAGAAAGTCCTACATAAAAATAGTTGCATTGAAATAAAGCATTTTTATTTTGTTAAAAGTGCATGAAAACAACCAACAAGACCAAGACAGTTTATATATAATAATCAACTTCCCTCGTTTTGACATCCTGATTTCAGAAGAGCACGCCACATTTTAAGTTAGACGTTCTTGTTTGAAAATTGTTTTAAGTTTGTGTTTTGATAATGTAATAAATGGCTATAGAGCAATTTAAAAAAAAATTGTTTGTGAATGTTTTAACTGCCAAAAATAACAACAAATAAACATATGGTCTTGCAAATCATATGGTTTAGCGAATGGATATAATATGGTAACTTTTACTAGCTGTCAAATACCTACCACCGCTCCTGCTGTGGATGCCCTTTAGTTCTCATTACGCCACTAACACTCAAGAGGACCATTATGTGGTGCCGCCAGTCACACAAGGGACATTTTGTTTAGTAGTACCAGCCATGAAATAAAAACAAACTACCTAATGTGGAACTGAACTAAAATAAGGTTTAAGAAAATCGTTAATACAAGAGAAGCAAGCAAATTTGTTTACAGCCTATTAGTGTTTTGAACTAATTAGAACAAAATTTACCTTAGAAAATGTTTAGTAGCCATTATTAGGAGTAGGCGCCCTAAGTTACAAGGTTGTTTCAATTGATCACTGATTTCATCACTGAAATCTTGTAAATTATCATTATAATTCAATACTATACTTAATTTGTGAACTAATACACGGGTAAAAAGTCAAAAATAAATGGTTTGGAATATTGTTAACCTATGCTTTTTTTCCCCCCCAAGGAACACCGTTTACAAGGGTCAGAATTAAATATTACACCCATTAATTCAGGACATCTGTTAACTGTAGTTACAATTTGATAATTCTAGCAACACAAACATTCAGTAAACCTACCTTGTTTTAGCCAACGATAGGTTATATTTTCTCTTATTATCAAACATGCTAATATTAAATGTTCTTCGTATGCTCATTTGAAACTAATACAAGTTCAATAAGATTATTTGACGATTTCGCAAAAGGCCATGCATATATAGTTGCCAAAATGTAGTTAATGATAAAACTTAACCATATCAAATATGTGAAAATGTTTCATGTCAACTTTTATAGATGTGGTTCTATTTTACAAGACTCGTATTAATAACCATCTCACCATTCATCCATGCATTAGTTTGAGACACTGTGACATTATCCTGAAATCGTTTTATTGGTTTAGGTGCAATTTTCGAGTAGAGATTCGACATGGCCATACTGAGGAACAGTTAAAATGTCACGTAGTTCCAAACAAATAAACACAGCAGAAATCATTAAGCAGCAGCCATTTTGTAAACTGCGTTATGTTAGAAGGTCGATAAAACATTTGAGTGACGTACAGCGCAAGCTCACGAGAATAGACCGCTAGCGGCTATTTTGAACTATGAAATAGTAAGACAGGTTTATTACTCGTATTTTTGTTTTAATTGATACGTTTGACAGTACTGTTATTAACGATTAAGCGTAATACTATAAATATTAGTTGAATAATTAAAAGAAAATCCCCTAGCATTTACCTCAAGGGAAGCCTTATAACCATTTCCAGTGCATCCGGAAAGGACTCGAGACCCGGCCTGTTAAGTCGGAAGTCAAGCACATTAGTGCTGAGCTAAATTTGGACGTCTCATTCGTATGATTGTTATAAAACAACTATAACAATAATAATTCTTAAGTTAAAACTCTAAAATAAATGTAACTTTTTTTTTTTGGCACCGCCTCCTAATACCCGTTTGAGTTACATGCTTGTAGCTAATTAAATCTTTATGTTCGAAAGGGTAACATAGATTCAATTTAAATTTAAACACGCAGATGATTCAAATTATGGACCATTCTTGTAATCTGTATAAATAAGGTTACTTTATTATGATCATTTCAACCTATTTTTTTTACCTAATTATCTGAACTACAAAACAATACATCAAGTGATAAAAGAAGCCAACTATGCTAACATTTCTCTGAGTGACATTAAGGTGACAATGAAAAGGAATGTAAAAATGTGGTTTAAAAACGGCAAGCAAATAGGTTTAAGAGTATATATTAATTTATTAAACCATTTACCCTGTATTCCTAAGGAATTGATTCATAGAAATCGCCAATATAAGTTTTAAAGGCGTTGACAAATTTAATTACCAGGGAACTGTGCTAAAACATAGGAATGAAATAAGAGTTCAAAAACTTAAACTTTGCTTACAGATATACATAAAATACATGAGGAGGTTAAAGACAATATTTATGTGGTTGATGCATTACTGTTATTAAGTCTTAAAAAATGTTTTATTCTCGTCGCTTAGAGATAATAAATTTAAAAGTGAATATAATCCCACCCGTTGGGTTTTACGGGTGTAAGCGTGATCTCTCTCTTTACAAAGATAAAATATTAAGAGTTTTTAAGGACAAAGTACTGAAAAAAGGGATGTAAAATCAGGAGAATGGATAAAATTACATAATAAGTAACTTAATTGTTTGTGTATATCTCCAAACATATTAACTATAATCGAGATGTATAAGCTGAGGTGGGGTTTTGGGGGTGTAATGTGGTATGTGATGACAGGAAGGTACACAAAACTTTAGTTGTGAAACCTGAAGAAACAAAAAACCCTTATTAGACCAAAGTCAGGAAAATTTTAAAAATGCGTTTGAGTTTTCATATGGTATTGCAATAATTTTTTAAATGCGAAGATTAAGATCAAAACCCATGGTTAACTACTAGTTTAATATTTAATTCCGACACCTTAGCTAAGTCGGTAGCGTGTGTCTCTGTTGAGGGTCCCGGGTTCGATTACTGGCATGTCTGAAAAAATGTATAATTGGTGAAATTAGGGATTCCCCATTCACATTGATGAATTAACGGCCGGGGGCTGGATGTTGTGCGTGTCCTTGGTTTAAGTTAGGTTATAAGTTGCGTGCTGATATGTTAAGTCAGTTAAGAAAGTGCACGTTAAATATTGCAAATAAATGAAACCGTGGTCAGCGTACTCAACCGCACCTTAGCCGCTCTCGCGCCACGCGATAAAGACGAGATTTTTGAATTTCTAAGGAATTCGAAGCGAAGCCGCTTTCGGTGTGAGTCTTATGAAAATCAACGCACTTGTTAGTGACCCTAATACATTTACCCTCCTGCCCTTTTGTCGGGTACAGTCTAATATTATTAAAAAGGGTATTTTAGAAAATACAAACATAATTGTGAGGGTCGTGGCGGAAACATGATAACCCTCATTTGACGACAAAATACGTTAGCAGTGATTTCTGGTTGCATACCACTTGAACTATAAGTTGTTGTTTTTAGTGAGTCAAGATCTTGAGAGTAACTAATATAAATATTTTAAGTTTTTTTTAATAGCTAGATTTCAGGATTTTATACACTTTTAAATGAAAATATACCATCTAAATCAATTAGGGTTATCATGTTTTTGCCCCGACCCCCTCAATTTTTGTGACCATAATTGGTAACATTTTATTATTTTATTATTTTATTATTTTATTATTTTATTATTTTATTAGTGTTATTTTATAGGTATTTATATATATATATATATATATATATATATTAGTTATTTAACGTTCACTGTCCGAACAGGCTGATTATATCAACACATGCCTTACAAACAAATTTAAATATCGAACAGACGCAACATTCATCTCCCAGTGAAAGGGGAAACTCACATTTCACCAGTGCTAATTTTTTTTTTTTTGCCATGCTGGGAATCGAACCAGGGTCCCTTAATTCCGTATGTCAGACGCGTTACCGACCGAACTGAGATGTCGGATTGGTATTATCAAACGTTACAGCTGCTGATCATATGACCCGACGTAGACCTACTGTTTATAAATCCGTAATAATATAACAGCTAGCAATGTGTCTACCTGTCAGGTAAGGAAGGACCTTCCGATGAAAGTTGGACTGTACAGAGCAAAAGAAGATGCTACTTGACCTTGTTGCAATAAAAACACCGATCGGAATAATTCGTCATTCAGGTCCTGTACTCGGGAGGACATACTAGTTCTTTTAGAAGAAGTTAGAGAGTGGAATGAGGGTACAGAGGGGGGACATGAGGAACTAATTCAGCTATTTCTACGAGTTGCACGTGCGCACTGTACAAAATGACCATCACATGTGGCAGGGGACACATCCGAGAGGAAAGTGTAATTTCTGATGTTTTAAAATAATGATTTGGTTGGAACATCACGATGTGCTTATTTGGTACGTGACAGCGCAATGTCTGTCTTTGTGTGTGTGTGTGTTTTTTTAGCACCGCGTATTACTACCCACTAGGATTATATGCTTATATACCAATTTATGGTGACCTTGCGGTCTAAGGGTAAGGTGTCAGACTTCAGTGCTAGGGGTCCAGGGTTCAATCCACGGTCCCGGCACAGATTTATGTGATTGCCAAACCATTCCTTCACCTCTGACAAGACGTGTATTAATCACAACTTGTGAGTGTGTGGAATTCCAGGCCTCCACCGTGGTTCGGATCCCACGTTAAACTGTAGGTCCTCCATTCCATCTCATGATCTCCATACCATTACACATTAGCGTAAGTGCGTTTAACTCGCCAGGGTAGTAAGACGCGGTGCTAATAATAATAATTATTATTATTATTTACGCTAATGGGTTAGGGATGAGGAGGGTTTAATTTATAAGTGTACCCGCATTTGTGTGGAACGGGAGAGTGCGACCATTGAGGGAAAACCACCCTCAGTACACCCGAATGAGATTGAAATCCGATCTCTCCATCATTGGCAATCTGCTCTATTGCCTTAGAATATGTGGACACAGAAGCGGCTTAGGTTAAATTAATTTGTAGGTTTTATGTTAATATAATATGTGTTTAGAAAGGGCATTTTAAATCTCAAACCCCAAATTAAATCTCTATACTACCAATATCGTATTTAGGGGCAGCTAACAGGTAGAACTTTTAAGAGAAAAATTATTTCATTTTGATGGTTCTTAGTAATTGAAATAAAAAAACAAAAATTCCTTTATTAGTGCTAAAACTCGTTTCATCATCGATACAAGAAACAATCTTAAAGTGAAAAACTTAATTAACCTTCTTCAAAAATGGAATATTAAAGATGTGTTATGTAATGTTAAAAGACTGTTCTCTTATAATGTAACTTGGGAGGGGCGGGGGTAAACGCTACAGTACTGGCTTCCGTATTTCACATATTTAAAAAAATACCTTGTACCTTCTCCCCCACTTTTGGAATCTACGAACCGCTCCCTGATTCCAAGTATATTATTTTTGATGGAATGGAAACTTGTTTCTTATAAAAAGTGAAATACATTCTATAGTGGGATCTTTTAAAATAGTATTATTAGCAACTTAATAATATTCTAATTTCAAAAACGTTATTACACGCGTAGACTTTTACATATCGGTACCAAAATAAACAAAAAAAAAGTTTTAATCTAGTTTGATAAATTATTATAGGATATTATTGAATGACAGGTATTTTGGCATAATAATTTAATCGGTCAATTAATTTTATTTACAAAATTTGTAGTACTTCTTAATAACTTTTTTCTTTTCAAATAAAAAAACGTATCTAGTCCAGGGAGCTATGGAGATTGATGAGTGGCTGGAAGGCATTAAGGGGAGGGTGTTCAGTGTTGACTGCCCCTAATCTACCATCCAGAGACTAATGAACAGAGGCTGAAGCTTAGTGGCTTGCAGGAGCTGCTTAAGCTCTCTTATTTTTATGTTCTGAAAATTGAAAAATGACACCTGGACACGGGAATCGAACCCGGGACCTTCGGCTTAGTACGCTAATGCTCTTACCACTGAGCTATCCAGGATTCGTCCCGTGCCCATGGTCATTNCCCTCCTTTTTCACAATATTTTCAAAATGATGAGAATTCATTATTATAAATATTGTTCCTATTTTTCGTTTTTAAGAAAGAAATGGAATATTTACGTATTTTTAAAATATGTACACCATAATTTTCCATTATGGCCAAAGCACTAAAAAAAATCTTATATATTAGAAATATTTCTCATATCACAGCGCTGCTATAACAAATGTTACTAAACCTACTCTAGTATATCCATACGCCAAGTCACATGACATACACTAGTCACTTTTGGCAGATGACAATAAAATAATATTGGCAATATATTTAATTTTTTTCTTATGTTAATAGAAAAAAAAGTTTGTAATTTTTAAGGTGGGAGTGTAAGGAGCGGGAGTTAAGGGCAGTGTTTTTGCAGTGTTTATAGCAAAACTTTTTATGTCCGAAATAAATAAAATATTCCACCAGTAGAAACATAAAGTTTTGTTTTCTTCACATGTTGATATCAACAATTGTTGAATACCTGTCGTGGTCAAACCGGCATTAGATGACAAACTTTTTAAATGAAGATAAAATGTTGTCCTTAAATTCCCAGAACATCCTTGACAGATATTCAAGAATTGTTGAGGTCACCATGTGAAGAAAATTAAACTCTTATGTTTCTTACTGGGGAATCGTTTGATTTCTTTCGACTAAAAATGTTTTTAAATATTATTATTATTATTATTATTATTATTATTATTATTATTATTATTATTATTATTATTATTATTAGCACCGCGTCTTACTACACCGTTCGGGTTATACGCACTTACGCTAACTTGTCACAATTCACAAGATGTCTTGTCAGAGGTGAAGGAAGGGTTTGGTAATCAGATAAATTTTTGCCGCGACCGAGGATTGAAGCCCGGCCGCCAGCACAGAAGTCTGACACCTTACCCCTAGACCGCCAGGTCACCCATTTTAAATAATAAAAACTCCGAAAATATTGTCCTTAACTCTCCTTCCCTTCCATCCCACCTTCAATCTGTCCTTCTTACCACGTTGCTACAATAGAATGCGACAAAAAAAAAGATAAAAAACAGTTCTACCATAAACCTATTCAAATAGCTTCGAGAGTCATCCAAAATTCAAAATTTACTCCAGGTTAGGGCTTCCGGAACCCTCTTTTAACGTAGCCGCCCGTCCCGCTAACTTCACTTCATTTCGAAGAGTTTTTGGAACCCCCGCCGAACCATCGAAAGAAGAATACGGCACTCCACCGGGGGGCCTCGCGATTTCTACTCACCCGCGGCGAAAGATGGTTTATCGGCCGCGTCCAGCGCTTCGTCTACTATCTGCAGCCACATGGGTCGGAGAGTCGTTGCGCGTCGTCTGTCGCCTTCTTCATGACTGTCGCCCGGTTACACGGGGCTCTCGTCCGTCGTCGGTGACACTAATGAAACCACGACACTCGATGGTACTCGAGAGACACTCAACACTGTCCCGTACTTTCCGTGTGAGAAGGAGGGGAGTAAACGCCCCTGCTTTTGCAGACGGGTGACCTTGTATCTTCGAATAGCTAAAAAAGGTTGTTGAGGGACGCAGGGGNGTGAGAAGGAGGGGAGTAAACGCCCCTGCTTTTGCAGACGGGTGACCTTGTATCTTCGAATAGCTAAAAAAGGTTGTTGCGGGACGCAGGGGAAAGAGTGTTGCTAAAACTAACCCCCACCCTATCCTTGGAGCTCAAAACATGTTTGATGAAATGTGGTTTTTAGTTATAAGTAAGAAAAGGCGCGAAGATAACTAAAACAATATTGGCGCGGTACTGATTCCTTGTTCTCGACTAGTCAAGGATTTCGACTAAAGACCTGTCCGGACGAGTTTTCCAAACATATAACTTCCCCTCTTCGCTGTAGGAAGAGTCAGTCCCATGTTATCTCGACCAGTCTCCAGCCCGGCTCGCTCGCCCGCCCGCCCTCTTCTCTTTCTTTCATGCTCTTTCTTTCTCTCTCTCTCTTTCACTCGGAGGATTTGGTAGGGATCGTAAACATGCTATTAGAAGCTGTTATCTCTACGTCTCCTTACTTTGTTTGCTTGGTCTCTGATCAGAAGCTTTCTTGAAACGTGTAATCTTTTTAAGGGCGCCGGCCACTTGAAGGGAATTAATATCCTCACACATTTACATTTAATGTTCACACTGTGGTATTTCTTATGGGAATGGCAGTTATGAGGCTTAAAAAAATCACTATAACAATATCAAACTAAAGTTCGTTCACGGTAGGAGTTTACCTCTGAAAGGCCTTTTTCCCTACCAGAAATCTATTGTATAGTAGGATATTGGTAAGAAAAAAGACCTTTCAGAGGTAAACTCCTCCCGTGAATGAAGTATATCTTAGGATGTACTATTATAATCTTTTTTTTTTACTTTCTCATATCAAGAGAAAGTAGTGTAATAGTATAAAAATGTTCGACATCGACATTATGATGAATTTTTAAGTTTTATTTGTGTCCGAACCTAAAAAAGTAGATTTTACCATTCTTACTGTCCCCATGTCTGTCGGTCTTAATGTTTGTCCCTGTTCAAAGATATGAACCGATTTGATGGATTTCGTTCAAACTTGACATTTAGATGCTATAGGGATTTTTACTTTCTTATTTAGACCTTAAGCTACTGTCCCACGACACTTGCTTGTACTATAAATAAAACAAACGACTAGATATCTGTATACTAGCTAGTACAATAGAAACGGGACTTGAGTATTCACGCGCTGCTAGTTTGGTACTAGATTCTAGTGCAAATATTTATGGAACGTCAGATTAATTTAGGGTGCAGCAGTAGCTGCATTAATTATTAATAATTATATTGAAAATTATGAGAAGGAGCGTAGGAAAATAATACAGACACGGCTCTGGATGGAAAGACGAAATAATCGTCGCGGGATGCTAAAGATGATACATTCGGAGGTTAGGTGAGATACATTGGGGGTGACACTAACGTTTAGTATCTCCCTAAATTTGTATTCATTTATTTACGATGTGGTCAAGAGGCCCTAAGCCGTCCAAGTAGGTCTACAGTATCCTTGATACACAAATTTTCTTTTTTAGGCCTACGCACACTTTATATTCTAAAAAAAAACCACTCAAGGTTGGCATGCTATCAAGTATATTTAGATTAAAATTGGGTCTCTGGAACACAGTTTGACGTTTTTTAGATGACATGTTTTTAATCAAATATAATGTTAAATATATTGTCATATTGTGGCAATTTGGTATTATATAAACAAGGATGTTTAGAATAATTTTCTGCCAACAACAAAATCACATCCGATGACCACGTTGGCGCCATTTCTACCATTTCCCTACACACAGTATCAGCGCGAATTGATTGGTCGAATTACATAGACTAGTGTTGGAACTAGTACTAAAATAGTGCCTGTTCTATCCTCACAGCTAGTATAGTAACCAGTACCAAGATACCAGTATACTTTTCCTGATTCATACGACGCTAGATAATGACGTGCTAACTAGTGCTAGATACAGTAGCCCCATGACTTCTTTAGTGCTGACTGACAGCTGACTGCTTTGAAAAGTTACCAGACCAAATTATGTATCCCTACGCCGAACCATACGATCTACAAAAACATGTATTTAGCAGCTTTCACTTCTTACAGTCAAAATTTAGGTATATACCTAACTAAATGTTGACTGTCAGAAGTTAGCTGTGAGCTGTCAGTCAGCACCAAAGAAGCCATGTGGCTACTGTAGCACACTGTATTTCAAGTACGAGCTAGTGTCGTCTGTCGTGTGATACGGGCATTACCCTTAAAATTTAGGCTATTTTACTGATGAGTGATTTTTTCTATCAGAGTAAAAAAATTTCGGAAATGACTAACTAGTGAGTTGGTTTAAAACGTATACCTTAGGAGTCTTTCACATGAAAAATAAAATTATTTTCTTGTTTCTTGGAGTAAGATTAGTTTAAATGTTGTTAGTTTACTGATGATTATTTTTTTAAATTTGAATATTTAAAAAAATTGTAATATTAAAAAAAATAGCTTTAGTGATTTGGTTCAAACTGGGTACTATTTTTTTTCACATTATAAAAATAGTGTGTGTGTGTATATATTTGTTTTTCTAAACACAAATCTTTTATAGTAGTTTACTAAATACTGATTTTTGTAAATTTTTATTTATTTTTAAAATAACTCAAGCAATTTTGTTCAATCACAACACCCTTTAAATCTAAACTTTTAAAAATAAGTTATTTGTAAGCTAACCATCATAAAATTATTTTGAATTTGTAAATATAAAAACGTATTCTTATTTATAATGAAAAATTCCCAGATACCCAATTTAAACTCAATCTTAAGGCCAATTTCAAATAATTTAAAATTTTATATAATTTGTCGCAAGTAAACTATACTTAAATTAATTTATTTTATGAAAATAAAGATAGGGCCTTATTGATCATGTAAAATAGTCCTTCGATACCAATTTTGAACAAAATTGCTTGAGTTATATTAAAAATAAATAAAAACTTACAAAAATCAGTATTTAGTCTACTATAAAATGATTTGTTTTTAGAAAACAAATATATCAAGCAATTTTGTTCAAAATTGGTATCGAAGGACTATTTTACATGATCAATAAGGCCCTATCTTATCTTTATTTTCCTAAAATAAATTAATTTAAGGATAGTTTACTTGCGACAAATTATATAAAATTTTAAATTATTTGAAATTGGCCTTAAGATTGAGTTTAAATTGGGTATCTGGGAATAATTTTTCATTATAAATAAGAATACGTTTTTATATTTACAAATTCAAAATAATTTTAGCATGATTAGTTTACAAATAATTTATTTTTAAAAGTTTAGATTTAAAGGGTGTTGTGATTAACAAGATGATGTATTTTTTTTATGAGGAAAACTTACTTAGAGTAGTTTACTTAAAAATCTATTTTTGATTTTCTTCCAAGCTATAATACACAATCTGAGAAAGTTGGTTCGATTGTGTCCTACCATTTATTTTTAGTGACTTTGTTTGACGATGGCTAGATTTGTGTTTCTAACCATTTACTTTGATCTCAACGCTGCGACATTTAGCTTAAAACGTCGCGTCGTTTGAAAAGAGCTGATTACACCTCTTAACGATTTTTGGTTGTTTGTTTGTTAAAAGTATCAAAATTTAAAAAATAAAGTTTATTTATCTTTTTTTGGGGACATTTTGGCGTAAATAATATTTTGAAATAAGGAACCAACAAATCATTTAATAACGCCAGGGTTTCTGGACACTGCAACACGTCTCAGCGCTCCGGTAAATGTCCCCCCACTCCCCACCCATATCCCTCGACAACCGACATGTTTGGCCGGATGAATAATTGAAGTAGTGGGTTCTTATTCCAGAGGACGTGCTTTAACCTTGACCGAATGCTTTGAAGGTTAGTTATTCCACACTGTTTGCATTCTCTTTCAAAGTAGTGGGTGGTAAATTTCCTTATAAAATATTCTACATCTCGTGCTTTCAAATTGGTAGTGAGAAAAGGTCAGTGTTTGGGCAATTTTTGTAGCAACACTTTTTTTTTTTTTTTTTTT
>CABEEJ010002439.1:46375-67167 GCA_901482245.1 Timema douglasi
ATTTTTTTTTTTTTTTTTTTTGCAAATTGAATCAAATTTTGGTCCAGTAGAACGAGAGTATGTTTCTTCACACAGTTGTTGAATATCTGACATGAGCATAGTAACATTAGATGACAAACTTTTTAAATGAAGATAACAAGTTGTCATTAAATTACAGGACACCCTTGACAGATACCATGTGAAGAAAATTAAACTCTTTGTTTCTACTATAGAAATATTTTATTTATTTTGGGCAAAAATAAATGTTTTGATATAAAAACTGCAGCAAAATTACTGCCCTTAACTCGCATTCCATACACCTTAATAATGGATAGTTAAGAACCTATCCCAAGGTCGATTAACATGGATATTCCATACACCTTAATAATGGATAGTTAAGAACCTATCCCAAGGTCGATTAACAGGGATATTACATACACGTTTACGACCGATCCATGAACGCTTTGAAGTATCTATGATTTTCGGCATTCTGCACTTGGCAATAGTGAAATTGTAATCAGTAGATTACTCATGTTGAAATTTTAAGACATAAAAAAAAATTGTTATATTTAGCTCTTTAATACGAAAGTGTATATTCATGTCAGATCCAATATTGACCTATTTTATGGGTCTAAACCGACAAGTGAGGACTTTTTTTTTACTGAAAGTCGAAAGGGTAACCGCTCCGTCTCAGCCGCCCCCCCCTTTCAGACTCATTTCCTGAACTGCTGGGGCTGTGAGGCCCATCATCGGGTGGGCGATACCTCTTGAGACCTTACTTTAAAAAAGTCACCCCCTCCCCCCACCCACAACTATCCCCATCGGCCCCCTCCCTCCCCTGTTTTAATTCCACCGTTTCCTTGAATAAAGATTCCTGGTTACATCATCACCAATTTAGATGCTATTCGGGGTATGAGCAGCAACCGAGAGATTTTATTTTATAAATCTAAAGGTACTAATTCTTTTGCGAACCTTTGAATGAACGGCTGCAGGCAGTGACCTGTTTCTAGGATAGGCAGAATTTGTTCAAATGGTATCTTGGCTTTTTTTTCCCATCACTCAATAGAACATTTGTCCAGGTATCAACGTAAATACATTCCCATGTAGAGCAAAGCTTATGTATGATTGTTAAAACAGGGAGCGAGTGGTTGATAACATATCACAAGTACAGTTTTTTTTAACAAGGTCTACATTCCCTGGCAACATTCCACGACACACCCCTGGCTGTCATGAAAGGTTACAGTCTTTGACCGTGCGCATTACGTGCCAAGGTGCTTAACACACACCTGGTAAACTGGGAAAAGACGAGACCTTTCACAAACCCTCAAAAATGTACTGAAATGTTTGTGAATTTTCGAACAAATGGCCGCAAGCTATAAACGGTAAGTATTTGTATAGAAGGAAACGTGAACGAATGTAAATAAATGGTACGGAACTCCGCACGGACTTTCTCACGCCATTGTTTAAAAATCGAGATATTTACTCAAAACTCGTAATATATGTTAAACGAAATAATATACAATAGAAAACGCGAGCTATTTTCGACATTTTACAAGAGGTTACACATCTTACGGTTATCGCATTGCTATTAAATTCCTCATTTATAAATCTAGACCAATAAAAAGGGCGAATATTGAGCATTGAGTCTAAAATGATAGAGATAGAACATTGTTGTACAAACATGTTCCCCAAGAGGTTTTAAAAAAGTTATACTTATTTACCGACTCTATGGTATTTGATAATTATTGCGTTCAAACTTAAGTAGTAAATCTGTACAACTAAAAATCACAAAATTGTATTAGTGTTTTTGCCATTGTCTCAGAAACTATTGGTTTTATAAAGATTTATTTCAAAATATGAAGTTTATTTTTTATTTTTGATAGCAATACAATTTTGCAATGATAAGCTGTTTAGTATCTCAAATAGTTGCATATATACGGAAATTTCCGCTTCTGTAAAGTACCCTAAAAATAATTTTCATGGTAAAATGAAAATAGCCATTTTATTAATAATCTTAATCAACGCCTAGATACGAATTGTAATCAAAATCGTTAGAGCCGATTTTGGGAATATCGATTTTTTATCTTTTTGCCCAAAGTAAACTACCTTTAATTTTAGGGATGGATATCAAATTCCAAAAAAAACCTCGGGGTAACCCTATGAAAACCCTAGATGCCAAGTTTTAGCCCAATCCGTAAAATAGTTTAGACTTTACTCCTAGACACAGACAGACGGCAATCCAAAAGCAACTTATTCGGAGGGAGGGGGTCATGAAACCTCAACATCCATCAAAATCTCGAGTTCGATTTTTTCGACGATCCCAACACTTTCTCTACCTGTGAGGTAGCGAGAAAGTAAAAATAAAAACTTCTGGAAAACACAGTAAACTTAGTACCAACAAAATAGTGACAATCCTGGTTAAAGGATGTTCAATAGAGTTTTAATTTTATTTTTAACACTTTATTTGTTTGATGGAATATCATTCGCACTCTCTTGGCTAGTAAAAGTGTGTTCTAAAATAATACCGCGTCTTACTACCCGTTCGGGTTATACGCTTTTTAAGTACTAATTACGCTAATGGATTAGGAATTGAGAAGGTTGAAATAGAGGAAGTGAACCCGCATTTGCGTGGAGGGAGTGTGGAAAACCATTTAGGGAAAACCACCCTCAGTTCAACCGACCGAGATTCGAACCTCGATCTCCCCGTCCTCAGCAGTCGAGCTCAACACGACGAGCGTTAGCCGACTACGCCACCGAGGCGGGTTGTTCTAAAATAAACATGGTTGAGGATATACACTATTAACGGTTCCCTCTGGCGGTACTCGCTTTGATGATCGCGTAGCAGTGACTAAGATCTAAGCCCTAAGGTGTCACTCTCGCAATCGACTGGGAGATAGGGGTTTTAATACCGGTCGGATGCACTAAGAATGGGTTTTCCCAAACGATTTTCCACTTTTCCTCTACGCTAATACAGGTACACTTCCTCTTAATTCAACTTTCCACATCCCTGCCAAATTAGCGCGATTATTTCGTATGTATAGAACCCGAATGTGTAGTAAGACGGTGGGGTGAAAAAAATAATTGTATTTGTATACAGCGATGAAAATATCAATGAAGGGCCTATACTACGTTTACATTAGAACATAAGTTAATTAGTTAAGATAATACAAACTATTTCCCATAAAAGTAAAATGTTAAAAATAAATCAAGACTCGTTTGAACATACTTAGATATTTTCAGATGTCCACTAGGGCGAAGTAAAGGGAGGTGGGGTGCCGGGCCGGTCCATATATACGTTAAAAACGTATATTAGCCAAAGGTGCGGTAAAATCTTTTAGCACAATACAACCCCTTTCTAGAAAATTAGCTTGTATGTCCACCATCTCGAAGATAATTTTAGTTCGAACCACGTCGACCTAGGTGGTCTCGGGGTAAAGTGCTCGCCTCAGGACCCGTTCAAACCTAGCCGGGGTTGAAGGATTTTTATTAAACGATAAAAATGCTTAGCACAATTTACTTGAGAGGGGAAGTAACTAAGGCCTTCGGTCTCATGTCGATTGTGGCATCTAAAGGAACCTTAGAAGATCTGAATATAGCTACCGCAGCAACATCGCTAGGCCCTTTCGCTCTTGCTCATAGAAATTCTCCTGTGCGAATATAATCAGTCGGTTCAGAAAAGGTAGGTTAAATAAACCTACCTAAGATAAATGAAGAAAAAAAAAAGTTCATACCTGATCAGAGTGCGAAGGCGAATGAGGCACGAGTGATTCGGCGTTCACTCTAAGTGCCACCTCATCCACGACACACTCAATATCCAGGTGTATTATAAAATTAATGTTATATCCGACACTTTTTAATCCCTTTCTCTCTGCTCGCTTAGTATCACTTTCAAACTTACCACCTATTATTATTATTATTATTATTATTATTATTATTAGCACCACATCTTACTACCCGTTCGGGTTATACACACTTACGCTGATGTGTAATGGTAGGGTGATTGTGAGATGAAATGGAGGACCTACAGTTTAAAGTTTAACGTGGAATCCGAACCATGGTGGAGGCCTGGCATTCCTCACATTCACAAGATGTCTTGTCAGAGGTGAAGGAAGGGTTTTACCACCTATTAATACGACCGTAAAAGTCTTCGGAGTGTAAGCTTATTTCAAAAATGTAAAATAACATATATTTATTAGTATTAGGTTTTCTGTGTTAGGACAGCTCAATTCCTTTGGACAGTGAACTTAAACCGCCTATGCGCCCTGTCCTCTGCCTCCTTCTTCAGCTCCCATATAGCAGAAATAAAAAGAACACAATCGCATTAGAAAATAAAACAAACAATCGCAGCCAAGCAATGACACACACACACACACACACACACACACACCGTCACGACAAGATAAGAAAAAAATAGTAATAATAACAGTGAAAAGTACAGTAATGAATATAAGAAGTGAAGAAGGAAAGGGACCGCAAGGGAGGCCAAGAAAGAGATGGCAGGAGCAGTAGCAGAAAGTGTGCAAGGGAGAGGAGGAGAATGGATGATTATGATGATGATAATGATGACGAGTGAAGATTACACAGCATTGAGGTAGGTTATAGGAAGGTGACCTGGCTGTCTAGGGGTAAGGTGTCAGACTTCTGTGCTGAGAGTCTGGGGTTCAATCCCCGGTCCCGGCACAGATTTATCTGATTTCCAGACCCTTCCTTCACCTCTGACAAGACGTGTATTAATCACAACTTGTGAATGCGTGGAATGCCAGGCCTCCACCGTGGTTCGGATTCCACGTTAAACTGTAAGGTCCTCCATTTCATTTCACAATAATCCTACCATTACACATTAGCGTAAGTGCGTATAACCCGAACGGGTAGTAAGATGCGATGCTAATAATAATTATTATAAGAACAAAAATAAAAACGGTAACAAATTTACATGATATTTAAATATTTACTTCATTTAATTTCAAAAATAATATTTATATTTGAAATTTTTAAAGAAAAGAAGGATAGAAAGGAAATAAAAGTATAAAATATATATAATACAACTGTGTGTGTGCAAGGGTAGATGTGTGACTATGTGGAAGGGATGGTGGGGTGATCTACCTTCACCGACAAACTGGACAAAGGAGGTGAAACTAGATCTATTATTGTTTCCTCTCATCTCTTGTTTGTTTTCTCTGCGTCACAACTAAGATGGAAGGCCATTATGATCTATTTCGGGTGACGAACTATACCGCAAAATGATTGCTATCGTCTCCCCGGACACCGCAGTATGTTAATGTATGTCAACTGAACAGAAGTGGGTCCCATGTAGCACAGTTAGGTTTGAGTCCTTCTTTTTGGGAACCAAATTTTTCTGATCTCGTTTTCACCAGGACAGCCCGAGTCCTTGCTCAGAAGCGGATTTACACTATAGGCCTACTAGGGGCGGCACATTTTGGATATCCTTATTTTAAAATTTTTTGTTTTTAATAATTATGTTGGCGGTGACCTGGTGTTCTAGGGGTAAGGTGTCAGACTTCTGTGCTGGCGGCCGGGGTTCAATCCTCGGTCCCGGCACAGATTTATCTGATTACCAAACCCTTCCTTCACCTCTGACAAGACATCTTGTGAATGTGGGGAATGCCAGGCCTCCACCGTGGTTCGGATCCCACGTTAAACTGTAGGTCCTCCATTTCATCTCACAATCACCCTACCATTACACATTAGCGTAAGTGCGTATAACCCGAACGGGTAGTAAGACGCGGTGCTAATAATAATAATAATAATTACGTTTATGGCGTGTATATGCCTGATTTTCTTTCGTAAAAATATGTTCTCGAATACTAACTTCCGCTACCTCCCCGCCTCCCCCCCTCCCGCAACATAAGGGGTGCAAAAATTTGAAATCCGCCACTGGACCTTGCTTCGCTCAATATTCGAATGGAAAAATAACATTTAGATTGGATTTAAACTCTTGTTACTACCCATCCGTGAAATATACATTTGAAGACGTTGATGAGAAAAGGATAAAGGTACATTTAGAGGAAATGTACACGCATTTATTCGAAAGAGTGACTATTTAGAGGGATAAGCGAGGATACACCCATAATGCACTTCTCCCGGAATTCGAACCCCGAATTCTCCGTCATCCGCATAACAGGCCAAATGAATTTGAAATTTGGTCCGCGTACCCACTGATACGTATTTGAACATTTAAAAAAACTTAATTATATACATGTCATAGCTAAATAGTTTCAAACTGATGATAATTAATTTTCACAAAGACCATATAAAAATATCTCAATATAGTAAAGTTTATAACTTAAAGTACATCCAAAACCTTTTATTAACACGAACATTTTAAATATATATTATTTATTAAGAATTTCAAACAACAATCCTCGGTAGAATTTACTTTTTTAAGAATTAACTCGAATTACGGATACAACCGTTTCTTGATGCATCTTTAAATTAAATTACATATAGTCGAAAATTACACCTTTACACTGGAATCGAACCCGGAAATGTTGGCTTAGTGTACCAATGTCCCTACCACTGAGCTATCCAAGAATCACCCTGTGCTCAGGGTCATTCTTCACTCATAGTTGAGGACATGTTTAGAAATTTTGTTAGCCATAACACGACGACGAGGATAAATATTTATGTTTTGATTCATTGATGTTGATGTGAACTGCGACAGTGTTTTGACTAAATAATAATAGTGAAGGTGCTAGCTTACATTGAGTATGCATTTCAAGTATGACACAATTTGACTTATGGTCCATGTTCTGGGGGCTCCGGTGAGTATGAAAAGTGGTGTTGTTAATTCCGGGGGTGAATAGCGCGCTTGGGGTGGAATTTTGTTTTCATTATAACTTCTGGCTCATTCATCGTTATCAAGATAAAAAAAATTGTAATGGGTGCTAACGTTGGTAACTTATGTTAACCTGTATAATTTGAATACCAACACTTAAACAACGAAGGGGTCTTAATCTAGACAAGAATAATGTGTTATCCAAATAAGTATTGTTTTATACTTGAATAAGTTAAAATTCAATAAACAAAATACGTTTCAGTTAATTTCGTTTAAATTAAGAGTTAAATGTTAAATAGTTGTTAGTTCTCAAAAGAATGTTATTTACCTAAAAATGCAAAGTTAGGTGCAATTAGCTTCTTCACCTTTCTCTTCTTCGTCAATACTTATTTCGTTGTTGTTGAAGTTCTTGTAACCGTTAACGTGACAGGAATAGTACATACAGAATCATGCAATTATGATTTACTGTGATAAAGTAGACACCATTTGTTTGTCGCTTGAATATCTACACTTCTACACTAATATTATAATATAATAATAATAATAATAATATTTAGCACCGCGTCTTACTACCCGTTCGGGTTATACGCTTTAAGTACTAATTACTCTAATGGATTAGGAATTGGGAAGGTTGAATTAGAGGAAGTGAAATCGCATTTGCGTGGAGTGAGAGTGGAAAACCATTTAGGAAAAATCACCCTCAGTTCACCCGACCGAGATTCGAACCTCGATCTCCCCGTCCTCGGCAGTCGAGATCAACACGACTAGCGCGTTAGCCAACTACGCCACCGAGGCGGGTACTATAATATATATATATATATATATATAATATTATAAAGAGGAAAGATTTTGATTTTTTGTTTGTTTGTAATGGATAAACTCAAAAACTACTGGACCGATTTTAAAAATTCTTTCACCAATATAAAGCTACATTATCAGCGAGTAACATAGGCTATATTTTATTTTGAAAATTTAATTTAATCCTCATAAAAATGTCGATAGTTTTACACAAGGTATAAAAAATTGCCTAAAAATATGCTTTATCCGCGTGCGCTGCAAAAACTATTGGTATTACATAAAAAAATACTATACATATTGAACGTTCTCACTAATGTGAACAAAAAAGTCCGCGAGACAATATATGTATTTATTATAGTTATGTTACAATAAACGTTTTTTGTTGAAATTAGTCAACTAAAACACGGATGCGAACAAAAAGTGATTATATCCGTATCATGATATGAATCCTTATCCAAATCAATTATTTAATCAAAACCTTGATCTCCCCGTCATCGGCAGTCCAGTCTACTGCAAGAGCGTTGTGTTAGACCACGCAACCACTGAAGCGGGTGTGATGGGTAGCTAGTTACTGAATATTCCTGTCCAGCCACCAATAACTTTAGAAGAAAGTACAAGTATTTGCTCAAGGGCACGATCACTAACAACACAATTAAATTTTACACTTCCGTTTTACTGAAAAATGTCCTTGTTTAAAAGCATTCAAGACTTTCTCAGGAAGTTGAAACATAAGATCTATACAAGATGTCTCCACAGACATAATTATTGTAGTTATTGTACATTTTACTTGCCCTATTTTTCTTTAGATTTACTTAGATTATAAAATTTAATTGCAAAAAAATAATAATCCATAGTTATAACCATACTTAGTAAGAGCACAATTAGATATATTTTTAAATCTTGATACGATGAGCGAGTTGGAAGTTATAGTGGAAACAAAATTCCACCCCTAACGTTCTATTCACCCCCTCCCCCACGGGTTATCGACCACCCCCGGAATTGACATCACTTTTTATACTCAACTGGGTCCCCAGAACATGGATCAGAAGTCAAATTTTGTCATACTTGAAATTCTTACTCAATGTAAACTAGCGCCTGGTTCTATAACCTCATTCTCTCGTGAAGTTTAATCTAGACTGGTTTTTATAAACCTTAACATTTTTTTCTAAATATTAATTGTTCATGAATGACGACACTAATTTTTTTTAGCACCGAATCTTATTAGCCTTTCAAGATGTACTCATACATACTAATCACGCTAATGTGTCAAAAGGAAGGTTGAATTTGGAAGACGTATACCTACATTTGCGTGGAGGAAGAGTGGAAAACCAGACAGGAAAAATCACTATATATGACCGGGATTTGAACCCCGATATACCTGTCATTGGTGGTCTAGTTGATTGCGAAATTGACGCCTTAGCTTAAGCCCATGCGGCAACCTAAGCGGGTCATGAATATAGACTAATGACTAAAACTATTTACTAATGTCTAATGACTAGAACTATTAAACGCTTTATTTATTAAAAATAATAATTATTGTTACTAGGCCTATACGTTATTAAAAATAATAGTTGAAATCAGGCCTATATGTTTTAATTAACTCTATTGTTATCTTTAATTATTAGTTGTAGTCTACGCGTTAATGCTAGTGTTTGCGTTATCAGTAAATTATACTATCTATTAGAGATGTACGAACCTTCGAAAACTCCAACATTGTTTCAAAAAAACAAATTACGATTACGAAAGTTGACCAATAAACTCATTGGCAGCCAAAATACACCCAAAACATGATCTTTTTTCTTTTACTTTTTGGTCACCTCGTCTTTTGCCGTCCGGGCTATACGCATATGTACAAATTACGCTAGTTTGTTAATTATACAGAAGGTTGAATTTAGATTAAGTGTGGCAGTATTTTCTTGGGGAGGGAGAGCGAAAAACAGTTTTGTAATAATCACCCTCAGTACACCCGACCGTGATTTGAACCCCGATATACCTGTCATTGGCAGTCTAGTCTATTGTGAGAATGACGGTTTAGACCATGTGGCCACCAAAGCGGTTAAGAGTTATTCAGTGCCATCGTGTTAGACTGGCATGCTCAACTTTTAACTAGGGTATCAGGCAGGATTCGAGTCCAAATCCCTGCTTGATGATCTGGGAGGGCCTTTTTTCTTCATGAAAATGGTGTTGCATCTTTTTTTCATGTGACTTATGGTGCATTTTTCTTACATACCTTTCTTATCTTTATAGTTGAATTGTAATTAAATGCATCAGCCTGGAAAGAGGTTTGAAAACTCACGGTGTTGCACCCGCCTTGAGATTGGAGCCAAATCCCGACCTTCCTAAGGGCCTAAGAGGGGATATCTCTTGGCGCTGAGCCAATGCTACCTGTCGTTTCTTTGTGAAACTTAATTTACTGCGGAAGACTCTCCGAATGTCCTTGTTTTTATCGTCTGTCAAAGTGGTGTCCAATTCATGACTTGGGGTCAGTCGTTATTTAATTCTGACAATGCTGGGCTCAAGGTTGAGGATCAAGACTCGTCCATATATTCCGTAAATTCCGTATCTTTAAACCCTGCCTACATATTCCTTGTGCGTAAAAATAGATTGACATCGCAGTTACAGATTGCTCTTTAGAGTCTCGGTCTGTAAGTTCGTAGTCCGTAGAACTGCCACGAGCAATTTTTAATTTTATTTTCAGTTTTTTATAGCAAAACTTTTTTTTTTGCCAAGCTAAATAAAATATTGCTCCAGTAGAAACACAGAGCTTAATATTTTTCACGTAGTGATATCAACAGTTGTCAGATATTCTAGAACTATTGAGGTCACCCTACGAAGAAAATTAAACTCTGTGTTTATACTGGAAATTATGTTATTTCTTTTGACAAAAAATAAAATAAATGTTTTGATAAGAAACTACAAAAACACCCTTTCTTGCGTACTCCCATCTTAAAGATTTTCATTACAGAGGACCACAAGAAAACCACTGTCCAGTAGATAAATACATGAACACATTAATGATAATAAATGAAACTGTTGCCATTTTCTAAACGTATTCATCCAATTTTAATAGCAATTCATAGAATATTAAGGCTACTGTTAATTTAACTAAAATAAAAAATATAACTATCAAAATGTAACTCTGTTTATAGTATTTGCTGAAATTGTTTTATTTCGACGAATTTGATTGGACAAAGTATATACTTTCTCATTGTGCGACATGATATCGCGTGATTAAGATTACAAAGTTTGTACACTAATTAAAAAATATAAGGATTTAAGTAAGGGTGGTCCGAAGCACAAAACTATCCGTTTGCGTTAAAGTGCCTTTTAACGATGATAATAAGAGTATAAAGCAGGAAGGCTGATTCTGACCAACAGAAAAGTCATTAAGGAAAAAGATACAAGTGGTCAAGTTTTATTCATCCTGGCAATGGACGACGCCTCACACGTAGACTCATTATGAGTCTCCTTAGATATGTAAGGTCATTACAAATCATTGTATGTGTCACATATTGACCTTCCTCAGGCACTTATTCATACATTAACCTGCTTATATTGCCTCAGAAGCTCATTAATGTCATACATTCTGAAAAATGGTTGGTTTTACTTATCTCCACAAGTTTCTATCTTATGTTTTGTAATAACTTTGTGTGCTTCCTTGTCTTAACAACTTCCTTGAGCTATACCAGGTGATCCACGTCCTCTCTCTCCTGAGAAATATTCTAATATCTTGGAAATGGGAGTTAATGCCATTTTAATTTGGTTATACATTTATAAATGTTTAACTAAAAAATAAAAAAGTTTTTACTTCAATGTGGACTTATCTCGAAGTATGAAAGACAATTATAACATACACAATTGTGACTCTTGCCCAAAAATAGTAATGTTTCTACTTTACAAATTATTATTATTATTATTATTATTATTAGCTGCACCGCGTCTTACTACCCGTTCGGGTTATACGCACTTACGCTAATGTGTAATGGCAGGGTGATTGTGAGATGAAATGAAGGACCTACAGTTTAACGTGGAATCCGAACCACGGTGGAGGCCTAGTATTCCCCACATTCACAAGATGTCTTGTCAGAGGTGAAGGAAGGGTTTGGTAATCAGATAAATCTGTGCCAGGACCGGGGATTGAACCCCGGCCGCCAGCACAGAAGTCTGACACCTTACCCCTAGACCGCCAGGTCACCATTACAAATTATTAATGTTGGAAGTTTTATAAAGTTAAAGGTATTTTTGGTTGTTAGAAAATAAACTATGGTCACCCATATTTTATGTATTCATGGCAACGGAACACGATTATACAAGTAATTTTATTTCTGTGTAGCAGGAGATATTCCTTCAAATTAATTAATAACCCCCACATAATCGAATTGTAGCATTCATTTTTTAAATTGAGTATAAAATACGCCATTAGATTAGATCGTTGTATTTTCCCAATCCTTGCTTATCAGTGACTGAACGTTCCATTTTGTTAAGTCATAAACAAGTATTGTGTAAATAAATACCTACTAAGATCGTCAAAGTAAAATATTAATGTCTATGATTTTTTAAACTGTGTAAGGTGCAGAGAGTCGAACTGTAATATCTGTTTCTTGCTACGGTTCCCCAAACAAACATTTTAAGGTTACGCTTAAATATAAATAAATATTACTGTTGTTTATGGTTCTTAATTAGGTTCTGTTTCTAGTTATTTCAACTTTTTATTTAACAGTCATTCTAACACTAAAAAAATTCGTAGCTAAAAACACAGTTATTAAAAAATAATCAACAAAATAAAATTTATTTATATAAAAACCATACAAAATAATAAAAGGGAAAAAATGACGTTACAAAATTAAATTAATTATATGAATTAAGAACTGATGAGAGGTTCTTAAGCAACTTATTTAACGGTTCCTGTTTCGGGTCCTTAAAACAACTGTTGGTTTCATTTCTCGGTTCCGGTTCCATTCCTTGTGTGTAGACAGCGTTTCTCCCCATACCCACGTTAAAATCACCTTCCAATGGATCTTTTTCTCGAAATGTTGCGAGCATTATTATCCTTTGAGAGTTGGAGCAGTCGCATGAACACTACCTCGCTATTCACGAACAAATATACGTTATGGAATGATAAGTTTTCATTCTAATAGATCTCACTCGGGTGGTAGGTAGGTAATCTCTAGTAAATTGTCAATCTCGCAACATATTAGCTCGTAGTGATTTATTAGATGGAAATTAAAATGGTGGACTCTTGCCTTAAATATTTGGTGATCAGTGAAATTGAAGAACTTGAAAATGAATTAGATAAATAAATCGAGTATTTCTTTAGTGAACGTGTTCGAATCTCGGTCGGGTGAACTGGGGGTGGTTTTTCCTAAATGGTTTTCCACTCTCCCTCCACGCAAATTCGGGTTCATTTCCTATAATTCAACCTTCCCAATTCCTAATCCATTCGAGTAATTAGTACTTAAAGCGTATAGCCCGAATGGGTAGTAAGACGCGGTGCTAAATATATAAATATATTTAGTGAACGTGAAGAGGTTTTAGAGCTAAGCACCCCTTCCTTCACCTCTGACAAGACATCTTGTGAATGTGGGGAATGCCAGGCCTCCACCGTGGTTCGGATTCCACGTTAAACTGTAAGGTCCTCCATTTCATCTCACAATCACCCTACCATTACACATTAGCGTAAGTTCGTATAACCCGGAACGGGTAGTAAGACGCGGTGCTAATAACAATAGAGCTAAGCGAAAAATAAATTGATCAACTGGTTCAAAATGAATTAATAGTAGGCTTTGAATTTAATTGAGTGCTTTGAAGAAAGAAAGAACCTACTCTTTCATCTGTTATGTTCTTTTCTTTTAATTTTAAACACACATAGTATTCACACAAGTGTATCTTCTGCTTCATTATTAATACACTGAAGGGTTAGTTTGCTTTGTCTGTCTGTTTGTGATGAGCATTGAGCGATATCTACCGCGCAAATTTTAAAATTAGTAGCCCCTGTGCACAAATATGTGCATTTTAAAGCTGGAATTTTAAATCTGTGATTATATATATATTTTTTTAATTCATTGAAAACTGGGTCGGAAGAAATAAAATGAAGAGGTTTTTTTTTCCTGTCTGTTTGAAGCAAAGAAAAGCGTTGCATTGCGTGTCTACCCCGGGTAACGCTGGACACTCCTGCTGTTCAAAGATAGAACAAAGTGAAATATTTCCTACTTCTATTGTTTAAAATGTCTGAGTGAAGTGGTCGTAAAAGTGTTAAGTAACTTAAAACACAGCTCACAATATTCCTTATCTGGAGTTAATAATTTCGCGCTGTAAAAGCACTATCATAAGAAAGTAGACCACTTAACATGTAGGCCTATCGCAAAAATTTAAAACTCTGAGGGGAACAACTTTACGGAATGAAATTACGAGTTCGAGTAGGCGTAGACCATGTTTTGATAATCTCTGGGATCCGCCCGCTGAGGCGTAGGAAACAGTTCGTCTAGATCAGGGGTCGGCAACCTGGGGTGCGTGAAGACATCTTAGGGGGCACGTAAAATTATATAATTTTACGTGCCCCCTACGTAAGTTTTAAATGATATATATATATATAATTTAAAACTTACTATTCACTACATTCATATTAGATGAAACTTCTTTTTTTATGTATATTATTATAATATGTAGGCCTATATGTAAGCACCAAGTCCGACACCTTAGCTCAGTCGGTAGCGTGTTTGTATACTGAGTTTATGGTCCCAGGTTCGATTCCTGACATCGCCCAAAAATGTATCATTGGTGAAATGTGGGATTTCCCCTTTCACGGTGATAATTAAACGGTTTGGGACTGGATGTTGTGTCTGTTCAACTCGTGTGCTGATCTTATTATTCGGTTCAAAAAGTGCAAGTTAAATATTTCAAATAAAAAAAATGTAGTCACCAAAAACTTTGAGGTTGCAAAGTTTAATAATTATAATTATGGGTACGAGAACAAAAAAAAAGTTTGAATACTACCGGACTGGTTTATGAATTGCACGTGCTTGCAATCCTTTCGACCACTCAATAGAGTGAAAGTGTTTTTTTCGTATGTGTATTTGTTTTTGATTTTTTTAAAGGAAAGAAAACACACCTAGGTGATAATGTGCTCGGCAAGAAAGTGATCTTATGTTTGTAACACATCCCATGTACACGTTGCGGCGTGGTATCCATTGAAATCACCGACCGTGACCTCCAGACCAGGTAGTCTTCGTGTCGCTACTTCTGGTGGTATAGAAAGTGAAAACTGCTGCTATCCCCCACTCTTATCTTTCTCTCTCTTCTGTGAATGTATTGTGTCAGTTACTCAATGAAGAGCCATCCCGCACCGGTGGTCATATGGTCTAAGGCGGTGTTCTCAAACTCATTTTAGTCGACTGGGCAGAGCTTTAGGTGGGAGTGTAGGTGACGCGAGAAAAAGTTAGCGTTTTTGCAGTTTTTATGTCAAAATAAATAAAAACATTGCTCCAATATAAACATAGAGTTTAATTTGGCTGTATTTATAAAGTTAAACTACTTGATATTAAAAAAAACTACACACATAAAAAACATGAAAAATATCTAACCAAATCTAATTTTTTATTTTTTAACAATTAAAATACACATTTTTAAGGTCGTGCTTACTTTATGAATACAAACAAATTAAGGTTCCTCTATTATGATATTTTTTTAAACAACTCCAAAAATGAATATTTACATAAAAAAAATCATTACGTTTTTGTACTGGTGCCCAGTTATTTTGACGCCCATTTGTCCGGATCCGCCCTTTGAGAGGTTAGGAAAGGTGATGATGACTTTCCACATGTTATTTATCACTATTGCTTTATCAGCTTCTCTTCACACGGATGCTGGCGCACTTCTTATAAGCCGCCCTTCTTTAATCAAGACGTTAATAATCTTGGTACTGCTAAAAGTACAATTAGGAAAAGAAGTTTAAAGGGAAGATAAACTATTCAAACATTATTTTTTTCTAGTCGTGCGTACTCTCTGTTTTAAATATTTCTAGACCCCTTTGGGATATCTAAGAAAGTACGCGTCTGAAAAAAAATATTAGCTTGAGTGTCTTATTGGCGGCAAATTGGACAGGCGAAGGGCGTAAGGAAGAGGGGTGTGGGAGTGCAAAGTTAGGAATAATAAGGAAAACGTGAATAGGGTAAGGTATTTATAACTGTCAGGAAAATCTTAAAAATATCAGGGACTCTTTCACTTTGTCGTAAAATTTTATAACAGAAGACAATTTTTTTTAAATTCTATTCAAACACTTTTTTTTAATAAGAGTTTGTTTTTGAGGATGCTCTAAATATAATTATTTATAACAAAAGGGATATTTAGATTTTTTTAAATATCCTTATCCCTTTAAAAACATGGTTTGGTCAGGGAAATTTTGATGCTTCGATCAGGAAAAAGTCAGGAAATTTGTTTTTGATATTTTAAGGCCAACCTGCCTTGACACGATTACTCGCAGTCCGCCATTGCTGGTAGACAAATAGGTCCTATACACGCGGAATACTGGATAAGACAAGGCGAGAATTGTGCGATTTAGTTGAGTTATTATATTGGGGGCTGTTGCGGATAATACTTGTTTGGTTTCAGGGGGTCATGAAACGTCGACACTTAAAATTCGAGATAGATTTTTTTGACGATCACAATACTTTCTCTCCGCGGTGACGAGAGAAAGTAAAAAAATACATTTATTATTTCATGATAAACTTTGAATAGTCAGGGTCAGATTTAGAGTTTGTCACAAAAGACACGGACGTAAGCGGCGTTCTCTCTTTCTCCCTCTCTCTCCTAGATGTAGATTACAGCATATGTATTATGCATCAACAACTTTAGGGATACGGATACAAAATAAGGTTGAATACCACTGCCTTATACTATGCTGCCACCGAAGTGGATATCTACTAATTTAAAATAAATAAAAGCTACAACACTAATACATAATAAACCCGCAAATAGGGCATGCGATCCAACTGTCAGGCTATAATATAATCGGGGTTTCTACTTTCTAGTGGTGACCTGGTGGTCTAGGGGTAAGGTGTCAGACTTCTATGCTGGCGGCCGTGGTTCAATCCTCGGTCCCGGCACAGATTTATCTGACTCACAATCATCCTACCATTACACATTAGCGTAAGTGCGTATAACCCGAACGGGTAGTAAGACGCGGTGCTAATAATAATAATACTTTCTAGTGATGGAAGGGTTGGGGTTTGAATCTTGGCCGAGTGTACTGAGGGTAGGTTTTTTTCCTCCATAGATGGTTTATCTTTTAACATATTTAAATGCGTATAGCCTAGACAAGCATTAATACTCGTTTAATAAAAACACAGTAGTGTGATATTTAAGACCATTACTCTCATCGCCCGCCTTTTATGCGGGGAGCTTTCACTCATGCAATTAAGATTGGCAAGAAGAGGGACATAAAAGGAAAGAAAAAAAAGTCGACACATTATGTCCTCATGTAATTGTGTTTTGGTGATACGCGACGGTTACGAAATAATCACGTTAACAAAGACCGGTTTCTGAGGACCTTCTCATTACGGTCATGTTAGCCACTATGTTTCTGATTAAACAAGCACGAGAATGGAGTATGGTCGACGGTTTTTTTTCAACGAGTAAACACGATATTTTGTTAAGTGCAATCTTGACTTAACACTTGTGTGTACGTAGATATTCTTTTGTCTAAAGTATTTGATAATAGTTGACGGATTTTCCACCTACGCATCTTTGTGACACACTGACTGCGAATTGCAAAGGCTAGTGAATACACGTGTTTTTTTTTATGTGTCGTTGTTTTACAAGCACTTTAAAACGCAATGAGGATATTCATGATTGTATCGCCTAGGGGTTTACCCTGTGCCGGGATATGAACTTTATAATGTCTACAAACTCTACCTTTGTTAAAAAAAAAGATATATACTAATACAAATATTGACTAGTAACTTCGTTGCTCAAGTGGAAGGATCGCTTTCGTAATTGGTAAGATCTCGTGGTGTGCAAGAGCTGAACTTTCTTTACCTTTGTTGGAATGATAAGGCTTTATTTAACGTGACTTGAAGTTGAATATTTTATTTATTTATTATTTTTGAGAATAAGTATTGTGCAAAATATCAGTGGAGCGGTCAACAATGACAACAATTCACTATAGGTAGCTTACAGCTGTCTAAATTGACACCATCTGTCAAAAGTAAAAGCTGCAGAACACATCTCTTAATATATATACACACGCGCTTAAAACTATAATAACGTAAGAACAGTAGGTAGGTCTGTTTAGAAAACACAATATTTTCTAACAACTCTGAAAAAATCTGAACAAATTATTTAATCTCTATTCACCCGCTTCGGTGGCCGCATGGTTAAGGCGTCATTCTCGCAATTTACTGGACTGCCGATGATGGAGAGATTGTAGTTCGATACCGGTTGAGTAGTTTTCCACGCAAATGTGGGTACACTTTCTCTAAGTTCAACCTTCCTCATCCCTAACACATAAGAGTAATTAGTGCATAGGCGTATCACCCAAACGGGTAGTAATGTGCGGTGAAATATTAAAATATATTTATCTCCATTCATACAATCAGTCAAAAGTGAAATATCTAAGGATTGGGCATATGAATAAATGAAAGTGGTTTTGATTTTGGTTTGGGTTTATAGTTTTCAGGGTACAAATTGGATATATTGGGTTCGTATAGGTTTATTCAAACCTAATAATGGCCCGCTTCGGTGGCCACATGATCTAAGTAAGTGCTACTCTCGCAGTAGACCTGACTGCCGACGACGGGGAGATTGAGGTTCGAATCTTGGTCGGGTGCATTGAGGGCGATTTTGACCAAATGGTTTTCCACTCTACCTCCAATAAAATATTGGCACACCTTCTATAAATAGCTTTCCTTACACCGAAAACCATTACCGTAACTTGTACATAAGCGTACGAGTAGTAAGACCCGGTTCTATAAAAAAAACATAATTATTGGCTACTTAGTCAGCTGAGAATATTATTCAATCATTGGACTCACTGGTTCCTTCAATGGTACAATCTCTGAAGGCGTCTTCTTGAGCCATAAATGATGTGCACCACTTTAATGGACATTACTCGAGCATTCTCGGTGTAAAATCTTGTTTGAAGCCAGGAATCCAACCGTGGTATTCAGATACCACAGTCATCTGTGTCTACGTGATATATTTGTATCCTCCATTTCTTTGATCACAACTCTAGTTAAGGCTTTAAAATCTTGTTTGGGTGAAACATGATTTCTACTTTTGTCCCTGACTAGCTATATTGTTACTACCGCTCTAATTTTTTTTAATATAATTTAATATTAACATGTAGATACGAGGGAAGAAGTCCATATATATATATAAATCCAAAACTATTAAAAATTATACCAGTATCTCGAATTTCTTTCATATTCTCGTTTCTTTATAAAGGGGAAAATTGAAAGTTTAGTTGTTGTTGGCTACAGTGTTTGAATTTAGTCCAAGATGCCTCAAATCTTTCCCCACCCGGGTGAAAGACGACTCAATAAATCCGCACTTGTTTCCATTCTTCTCTCCAAATGCTTGTGATTTTATTCCATGCTCTCCAGCTTCACCATTTTCCCTCATACAGTATCGCCATGGCCGTCTTTAGAGGCCAGAGTGTTAAATGTGGCAACGCCGCTTGTAGTGACGTCGTGAGGCCTAGCAGTTTGCTGGTTCTTATGGAGAATTCTGTGAATATTTATAGAGTTTTCTTAATTTAAAACCTGATATATCATGTCGAATGATACCGACAACTGATCTAAACATGTTTTATGTATATCAATAAACACAACTAATTCAAAGGTTAAAAATAAAAAATAACACCAAAAAAAAACGTTTAAATAATAATAATTTTAAAATAAAGTTGCTATGTAAAGATTATGTACCGTTCACAAACATGATTAGAATATTATTATAATTACACAAGCGCAGTGGCTCTAAGCCTAGAAAGAACAGTCATTGTTGCACTAATTGGATGGTAACGGGTTCAATTTTTTAATGTCGGGTGTAGCTTTTTAGCAAATATTTTATTAAAATTAGGAGAGTTATTTATGTAATTGTTTTGGACACTTACCGGCCTTGTGATATGTAATTTAAAACATTACTTTTTTAGTGTTTAACTTATTATTATTTTCTGAACAAGAATTTTCATTTAATACTTAATCATTCCCATACTTGATGTAATTGATAAGTATATTTATTGGGTTTCCAAGCGTTGACGAAACAAAGAAAATAATTCACTCAAGGGTTTATCGCAGAAACAGTTGTTAATAAATTGATTTAAATCTGGATCCTTACAAATATATTTAAAAACCAAACACAGGAAAAGTTTTTTTTGTACTACATCTTATTGGGCAGACCCGAATTGCGCCAGTTATTAAGGGATTAAAAACTGTTTACTAATCCCGGACCCGAATTGCGCCAAGTCAAGTTCAGGTAGTCGGTGAGGGAGGTGGGGGGGATGATACAAACAAAGACCATCGCAAACAATCTCTCCCCTTAGTAAAGGAATGTAAAAACGCTCTAAGTGCCCCAACAAGACTTGTAACAGTATTATTGACATCCGTCTGTCCAATACTTATTAATTGTCTCGACAACAGTGACTGACCCGGTGGTTTTTTGTTCGGGTTTTGTGTGAACTGTGATAATATTAGCGAGAATTATTGATATGGAAATGATTTATAGTGAAAAAGGGAAAGTTCTGATTGTCTATAATAATTATACGTATCGACAGGTGAATCAATTAAAGTTGACGAGGGAAGAGAGGTGGAGATGAACTAAAAAGGACTGCAAGGCTAAAATATTTACTCTTGATGGTGGGAATATTTTCTCGCGGACTGAAAACGAACACAACCACGAACCACTACTAGATCAAGAGTTGAACAGAAGATCCAATAGCAACGCAGTTAAGAGGAAAGCTGAAGAGATAGAAGTAAGGCCTTCAAAGTTAATCCACGCAGAGGTACAGACTCAGAAAGAACTATAAAAACATTGACCCGCAAGGACATTAAATGTATGAGGAATAACATCAACTACACTAAATTAAAACACTGCCAAAGTTGCCTAAATCTTCCGAAGAAATTCAATTTGCCATAGATTCAATTGAAATAAAAACTATTCAAGACGAAAACTTTTTGTTGAGAAACGAAAAAGAGAAGGAGATCGTGATATTTTCTTGTGACTCGAA
>CABEEJ010002439.1:74218-111908 GCA_901482245.1 Timema douglasi
CTGACAAGACATCTTGTGAATGTGAGGAATGCCAGGCCTCCACCGTGGTTCGGATTCCACGTTAAACTGTAGGTCCTTCATTTCATCTCACAATCACCCTACCATTACACATTAGCGTAAGTGCGTATAACCCGAACGGGTAGTAAGACGCAGCGCTATTAATAATAATTTATATTGACAAACTTTACCTAAACAAGCTTGATATATTTATAAAGTGGTCTTTAAGATCTCTTTCTACATATCCGTGCGCCTTGGTGTGTACACGGACTAAGGCGTCAATATCGTATGGTCTGATTTGTATCAAACGTATTAACCCACACGGTAGAGACTTTAAGAAAATCTGTGTGCATTAGCTTGGAGATAGAATGATAAAACTCATGGTAATAAAAAAAAGTAACCTATACAATTACTTAGACCTTTTTTAAAAAATAGTTCAAATTGACTAAATATGACCTAAATTTTTCAAACAAAAACTCGTAATGAATGCTCACAACTAAATTAAATAAACACACACTTTACCATTGGGAACCAAAAATATGTATAAAATGAAAAGCCTATAATTTAACAACTAAACTCTTGCATTCTTTTAAATATAAAATACAGGGTGGGGTGGAAACAATTAGATGATCTATGCTGAGGAAAGAGATGGACAACGTGCTGAGGTTTGCCTGACTTCCGGGGGAGATCACCTGGGTGACGTTATTTTCAGAAAGTGAAAAAGTGTAGAATGTAGTTTTCTTTTATTTAATTAGTTAATAATTTTTATTTTTCAATTAAGTGTTAATTTTTGAGCTACTAATCGCATAATTGTTTTGGTCTCACTCTATATAACATTGATTTATATATATCTGCTTCAGAAAAAAAAAACTATCCCCTCCCAACGCAACCCTCTCAAGGTTATTTGCAATGTCTCATAAGGAATGTGTATGTTACAACCGTACAAGGAAAGAGATTACAAAATATAATAGTTACACTATCTTCTCATTTCAAAAAATTGTGTGATTACAAATTTTATGTTTGAGTATATATGCATTTATAAACTGTCGATTGTATTCATAAATGTCTAAAACTGACTCATAAAGGAAGCAAACCAATAATTGTATACTTAAAAATTCAAAATGACAAAATAATGACCTATAAAAAAGCGTTTCTATAACCAAGGGCTTATGAACAGACAGTATCAGCTACAGAACAAAATCGTTAGAGCCATTTTCGAAAAATTTTGAAGTAAAAAAATTCTTATCAATAAACTTCTTTTAATTAAAGGGCTAGGGTAAAAAAAAAGTCTTGTGGTATAGCTTTATAAAATTTAAATACAAAGTTTGAACAAAATCTATCAAACCGTTTTGTATACGTGGCCAGGGACAGGCACACAGACGAATATGGGGGCAAACAAAATAGTAACATACACTTTTTTGGTGTCCTGTTCACATAAAATGTAAAGATTCGTCATAATCTCAAGATAAATTTTTTTCACTATCACAATACTTTATGTTGATATGAGAAAATAAAGATTAAAAATGACATGTCATCAAAATCTGAGTCCTGGTAATAACTCTGATATGATAAATCATCTTCCATACCCTTGTAACAAGGAAAGTAGTTTTCCAATAATTACACGAATCTTGTGAAATCCTGTTGTTTTGGTCGAGATTTGAACCTCAACCTCTCTCTTCTCAGGTGGCTAATAAAGTATATTTCAATCGTTTAACCAGTGTTAGCAAAACCATTTGTTCTGCAGCTGTCAGTTTTCAAGAGAAGGGGACAGTGTTCACAGATCCAAACAAGATACGTATACTGGCATTTTATCAATGTTTATTGTCTATCTTTACATGTTCTAGAAGGTTATTGCTACAGTAACCTCATGGCTTCTTTGGTGCTGACTGACAGCTCACAGCTGACTTCTGACAGTCAACATTTAGGTATATACCTAAATTCGGTCTGTCAGAAGTGACAGCTGATAAACACATGTTCTTTCAGCTCATTTGGTTCGGCGTAGGGATAAATAATTTGGTCTGATAACTTTTCAAAGCCGTCAGCTGTGAGCTTTCAGTCAGCACCAAAGAAACCATGGGGCTACTATAGTTATCTACTAGAATTACAACTTTTCAAAGCCATACTCAATTATTGGCAAAGGCTGTTCCGGACAGGGGAAAGTATTTCCAGTTTTGCTGGTTTTGAGTTTGTACTCCACACGCTCGCCATTCAAGGACACGAGAAACATTTATACTAAGGCCGTAGCCAGCCAATAATTTCAGGGGGTGTTTGGTGAGCCCGTCCCCCAATTGGCGGAGGCTAGAAAAAATTCTAAATAAAAACAGTTATAGAAGCTATTTGAAGTATTTTTTTTAATGGCAACACAACCCCCTGACTGCCGGAGGCTAGGACAAATTCTAATTACTAAACACCTCTAATTGGAATATTTTTAGTGACCCGAGCGCTTTGACAACAGGCCTAGGATATTGGATATTGAATATTTAATATTGAAAAATAAAACGATTAATAGTTTTAGTGGGTTTTTTTTTACCCTTGGATTGAATATAAAACTATTCTTTTCTTTGATTATTTCAGCTAGAAACCATATTCCTTCTCATCTATTATGTTTTAAAAGTCCTTATAACAGCCGTTCAGCCGGTATATTAGGTACACGATGGCGCTAGATTCACATAACATATCCAAGTGCGAATTTCTGCATTTGACACTGACAAAATTGGAATCAGTTTGTTAATGTTTTGACTTCATTTTAAATTTTTTTTTTTTTTAAATATTGTAAAACTGTTTGCCTTTACTACATTTTTACCGTTTTCTTTAAAGTAGAATGCAGAAGACCTCATCACGATGGGACTTTTGGGTCGATATATATTGCATACGTACGTAGTTGCTATCCGTGAAATGAGATGGGCTCTTAATATGGGAGTTTAGGGAATGCGAGTTTTTTTTCGCAAAACATTTTATTGGCCAAACTAAATAGAATATTGATTCAATATAAATATAGAGTTTAATTTTCTTCACTTGGTGATATCAACAGTTCTTGAATATCTGTCATGACCATAGCGGTATTGGATGAAAAACTTTTTAAATGAACAGAAAAAGTTGGCGTTACATTTCAGGACACCCTTGACAGCTGTTTATATCACCATGTGAAGAAAATTAATTTCTATTTTTCTACTGAAAAAATGTTTGGATATAAAAACTTTACAAAACATTAACCCTTTCTCGCGTCCCCTACTTTAACACCTTAAGTACATTAATTTGCTATTCACACAGCAGCTAAACATTATGATTAGAACGAAACACCGAGTACCGTTTGTTGAGTTTAAAATGTTTCCATAGTATTCTTAAACACAATTTAGACCGACGTGATAATTACTAATTTTACTCGCGCACCGCAATACATTACCATCCGCGATATCCACACACGGAGCGTTTAAAAAAAAGTATTAAAAACTTAAGAAAATTGTAGTACTCATTAAAATTAGTAAAAAAGTATAAGTAAACAAACATAGGTTCGCAAACCAACTCGCACAAAGATACAAGCAATTTTGTATTTCGGTAATAACAAAAATTAGCATAAAAAATTAAATATTATTTAAGTTTATCTGGCACATATTTACTATCTTATCACAACAAAAAAGGTGTTCTTCAGGTTGTCCTTCCTTTTCCACGCAAATTTCTCATATTTGAATCTTCAAACCACTGTTGCGTGCTCTTTGAATAATCCCTGACTTCATTCGAATTGTCCGACAACAGCTTTTAACTCGCCGATAAATCATTTATTTAACACGAATACACTAAACTCTTTTTAAGTATCCCCATACAAAAAAAAGTCAAAAGGATTAATGATAGTGGTCTGGGGGTGGGGGACATGCGTTTGGACCTCCTCGACCTATCATTGCCTCTATCTCTTTGTGAGTTGGTTTGGGCATCCTTTTTTTTTTAAAAAAAACCTGTTTACACGCTAATGAAGTATGGACAAGTGAGGTCAGATTTAGACGTAATGTGCCTGCATTTGTGTGGTGGGAAACCATTTCTATAAAAACCACCTCGGCACACCCAACTGGAATTTTAACCCCCTCCCCCTCTCGCAACCCCTCATGCCCCCCGGTCACCAGAAAACCAATATATACCGAATTGACGCTTTTTGTCCTTGTGTCCACCGGTGCGGGCATAGCTATCATTCAGGGTGGCTATAGTCAGATAACACCTGGATAAGTCAGGGTATTTTTTTATATCAGGGGAATGTCAAGGAATTTAATATTTTTAAGAAAAGTCAGGGAATCTAAATACTTAACTAATTCTTCACCTAAAAATGTAAACACAAGTTAGAGGTTTTTTTTCTCTCTAGTCATGTAATTTTATAATACAAGTTTTGTTGTCACCCTGTCATTGGTTTTAACTCCTTTAAATATATGTGAATTATACCTTTCCTAATCCTTCCCTAAATTACTTTACATCCACTACTGTTTCCACCCTGTGACTTGATCAGTGTTTTATTCAAACCATATATTTTTCCACTACTGGTTGGCTATACAAGTCGCAGCTTCAAATGCCTTATAATCTAACTTAAGACCTGGATAAGCACAAAATCCAGTCCCCGGCTGTCAAGTTATCAATGTTAAAGGGTAAATTCATGTTTACATCATTGATGAATTTTTGGCCATGCCGGGAATCGAACCCGGGACCCTTACTTCAGTAAGTTGGCGTGCTACCGACTGATCTGAGGTGTCGGACTAAATCCTTCCCTAATCTTGAACATAAAATATGATTTCCCAAATTATTATTATTATTATTATTACTAGTTGTATTGTCGCCGTTGTCAAATTTCTTGCTTGTCCAAGTCACACAGTTTTTAGTAAAAAAAGTCCAATAACAAATTAGACGCTTCGAGATTTTTATGCAAATTTACAACTTGAGCCCTAAGTTATTTATAGACCTCAATCTCTCTTTTTTTTTATGTCGTCGGAGAACCCTGTCTTACCGTGTTAACATCTATCTATACATTCATGTAAATTGCTGCTTCGCTTTTGAAAATTTGTACACTTTAATATGATAAATATCGAAAAAAAAATTAGTTAAAATCCGTTTGTTGGAACTTGATAAATTATTGTCGAAAGACTTTTTTTTTAATATTAAAAATCATCTTATCTCTCCTTTGAAAAATTTAGAAATTTGCAATTCTTAGGCACATCTGCAGTATATAAGCTCCCGTGTGTTTTTCGTCAAAGATAATAATAAATAAAAATAGGTTGGGTAACACCCCGGAAATCATTGTGAAAAAGAATCGCTTCAGGTTCTAAATATATAGATTATTATTAGTTGTTAATTTAAATGCTGACACAATTATAATTGTAGATAATTGAAATTATGTTTCGTGAGACTATTCAATAAATTCATATCTTGTTTAATTTACGCCTTTGTTATAGATCTGAAACGTGTCTTCCCACTACTTTGCGTCTTTAGGCAAACTTTTATCGCTAGTTGTTTTTTTTTAGAATATAAATTCAAGATAAACCTAGAATAAGTTAGGGCTAAATTTTTCAACCGGTGTGCTGCAAAGGGTCACTAGATGTGCCTTGGGTGTTTGGGAGGATATAAAAAATAAGCGAGAAAAAAAAAATAACTGAGATTTTTTTTTAAAATTCATGATTATTATTTTTTTAAATAACACAATTATTATTAGAAATTTATTTACTTAACTTGTAAACGCAATCTTTATTAACACTATCTTTTTATTATAAAATCTTTCCTTAAAAAAACTGATGGTGTATCTTGATAAATTTCACTGTTCCGTGGGTTGTAAAAACGTTGAAGAAAAAATCGCTACGCTAGGGAATAACTTGTTTTCTATGTGCGAAGTAGTTTAAAAAAAAATGACATTTGAATTGAAGGACATTTTAACCGGTCTCATTTTCTTGGAAGGAAGACTGATTGATTTCAGGAGTTTGTAGAAGAATAGTGGTATTTTTTTCTTTTTTGATAGAGGAAGCCGATTATAACCACTTGTCCAATAGACGATATATTTTCATGAAGTGTAGGAATATGGATGGGCCTATTGTTATTCCTCAAATGTCTTGTGTCCTAAGGTATTCGAGATATTCAAGATTCGTAAAAATCAAACAAAAAAAGTAGATTATCTTGAATATAACAGTTTTAATCATTTGGTAAGTGAATTATATAGACTAGTTTAATTGAGATAGTAAAAAATTACAAAAATATTACAAAAATTGTATTATTATATTTCATTTATTTGAAAAGTTTACTTTTTGTTATTAATGAAGTAGTAGACATGACAATCAAAATATTATTTGTCAGTGGCACCAAGCCAAAAGCCTACTCCACAGGTTTAACAGCATATTTATCGGCGAACATCACAGACTTGTAAGTGCGTGTGGACACACTACGTTTTCTATATCACGTGTTGGTCAGTTTTCCTTCGATATTGGTGCAGCCAGCAGGAACAATAATCTTGGAACTGAACAATTTTGTTTTCTTTTTTCCTTGATCGATTTTTTCTTTCTTTGATCATGACTTATCTTTGGCAATTTTCACATGAGTTTGTTACGGACAACCCTGAGTATATAAATATATAAAATATTATAAATATATATATATATATATTAATAATCCAGTATCTAGGTCATATTAAGCGTCACGTGCACTTAAAACATTTGCCTTCTTTTTACAAGATAAATTGCAAAAATTTACTAGACTAGCAATTCTTCCTTGATGGATTCTTCGGAACTGAGTAGGAAAAACTATGCTAAAAAAATGTACTGTGTTGACACCCTCTAAATTGCAATTTGTTTAAAAATACAGTTTCGCCTCCGCCGTCAAAACTAACTAATGAAACGTTGCGTGTTTACTAGACTTTAAACAACATTTTTTTTAAAGTAAATTTGAAATATTTTTACTTTATTTGGTACATTTTTAAAGATTCGAATTTGGATTTGAGATTTGAAATAAAGTTTAAAATTTGGATTCTAGAAATATAGGATTCGACCTATCTCTAGTTACTTAGTACTGTCAGAAAGGTCAACCTTACCGTGAATGGACCCTATCACCTTTTGGACCTTTGAAATTCGGTTAGCTCGGACATATTTTTTCCCCGCCGTGTCTCACTAATTAATTGGCTTTACGCGTAGATCTTAACTAGGCTAATGGTGTAAAGATGAGGAAGATAGAATATAAAGAAAAATGTACCCACAGTTGCGTGGAAAACCATTCAGAAAAAAAAACTTAAGTACGCCAAACCGAGACTATAACCCTGACATCTTTATCACCGGTAAACCAAACTAAATTCAAACCATAATAAATTATGTTTAAGCTTTACCTTTTCGCTTTCTCTTCCCTCTCAACCAGAATACTACCCTTAAAAAAAGGACGGATATAAGATATTAATGTGGTACTAATTCCTTCTAGTAATGGAATATGCAAAAAAAAAAAATGTTTTGTAATTTCAAAAACTATATTAAATATCACACCCTTGGCCGGAATCGAATAAGTTGAATCTCAACCTTCTCGTAAGACTGCAAAGCAATTACTGTCGGTAAAACAGGCACTCATACACGTTTTTAAACATTTATATCCAGTGTAATACTCTTTTTTTTCAGAATCAAGGTGTCTACGGTTCGATTAAAGAAAATGGGCCGCATTTTAATTTTTTACGGCCTTTATTTACAAGGAGGATGAATGTTTAAGTAGCTTTTGTCCTTAACAAAGTTTTACTTATGATATTGCTCCACTTAGATTTTACTTCGTCGATGCCATATTTGGGGATTTAAATTCACTTTACAATAATTTGCCCCAGTTTACTTTCAGTTGAATTCCTATCTTTATAAAGTGTGTGTCTAAAATTCTAAAGGCACTCATGTTTTTCATAGTACTCAACTAATTTAAGCGTGTCACGTCCATATCGTTAATTACTTTCCGCCATTTTGGATTGTCTACTTGCATTAGTAAAGTTGGAAGTTGACTTACTATTTAAATTGTAAATGGACCTGCCTATTAGGTTTGCTTGTTTATTTACAAGTCACAAATTGTGCGCGCGCAGCCAAATTAGTGGAATTTGCATTGGTCATTTAAGATGGTGTCACCCGCTTTGGTGGCCGCATGGTCTCGCAGTAGACTATATCGCTTATGACGGGGAGATTAAGGTTCGAATCTGGCTCGTGTGTACAGAGTTTTTTTTTTTTTTTCAAAATAACTTCTCACTCTCTCTCTCTCTCTCTCTCTCTCTCTCCCCACGTAAGTGGGTACACTTCCTCTAAATATAACCTTTATAATATCTAAAACCATCAGCGTAATTAGTACATAAGCGTATAACCCAAACGGGTTGTAAAACGCGAGTGGAGAAAAAAAAGATTGTATCAATGTGTCTGAAATATTACAGATAATTAGGGATGTAACCTTCATATCCTCGAATAGCTCTAATCTACAAGGGTATTCGAGAAAATTCCTTATTCTAAAAATGTTTTTCAAAGTTTGAATTTTAGTTTATTATAGAGACGTAAGTTAGAGTTTCCTGGTTACATAGCCCAAAATATTTTTGGGGACAAATTTACCACTAAAGTACCACTTAACTGAATGTTTGAATGGAATACTGAACGCGTTATAAAAAAAATATGTTATTTAGTAACTTAATAAATAGTACAGTAAAGTATAATACTTACTTTCACTGTTTTCGTGGATTCTTAAAATGGTGGATTTGGCCTATCTATAATAATAATAATAATAATAAAGGTTTAATCCAACTTGAACATTTAGCATTTTGTCCGGATCTTTGTCACGTGATAACTGTCACATACATATACCAATTTTAACGAAATTTGGCAAGGGCATTATTTAAACCTAGCATAGGCCACATTCTTTGAACCTAGGCCAAACAACGTATGCACATGGTTTTTCGTTCTGGCTATCCGTTTCAATTTGGCGCCCACTCATTCATGAATGAAGAGAGGGTCGGTCTACTGTTCACATAACTTATCAGTCTGGTAATAATACAAACTCTCACCTGGCCACCAGTCCGTGTCCTGCTCCCGCCAGGACTCGGGTTCTTCCACCTCCACCGTTGCGCCGGAGGTGGTGTCCTCCTCCTCGTTGACTCGGAAGATTTGTTCGAGCTGCGTCGCGGAGCTGTGCGCTTTACTGATGAGCTGCGCGCACCGAAACACCAGCAACCACAGGTCGGCTCGCGCCGCCACCCACTGCAGAACTCCAGCCCCCGAAAGTCCGTCCCCGACTAGCAGCAGGGCGGCCTCTTTGTCCGGTAACATCGCCCAGGGTGACTCATCCGGTCTAGTCGCCGCCTGGAAGTCTAGCTTGCCTTTACTTCCTTTTAAGCGTGTACTGTCACTTTCTTTTAAGAGTTCGCGCCTTTTTTATTTTATTTTACGGGTTCCTCTAATATTTTGACGTACTGTACCTTTAATTGACGAATCTTTTGACTTGTAGAGTGGACTGAACTTTTCTTGTAGTTGGTTCCTACACAAAGAAACACATCGATTGATTTAACTAACTAAAATATAGTAGGATTTGAGTAGGAAGAGCTTTTTAGGAAAAGGGAACATATATTTTTGCTGTTAACATTGACAATGGACCCGCTCCGGTGACCGCATTTTTTACGGCACTACTATCGCAGTAGACTATACTGCCGATGATGGGGAGATTGAGTGTACTGAGGGTGTTTTTTTCTAAAATGGTTTTCCACTCTACTGACACACAAATGCGGGTACACTTTTCTAAATATAACCTTCCTAATTATTAAAACCGTTAGCCTAATTAGTACATGAGCGCATAACCCTAATGGGTAGTAGTAAGACGCGATGCCAAAATAATTTAACAAAATGTTTCTATATTCTTAGTTGTGCTATGTAAAAAGGTAGTCGTAATATATATTAATAGTGACAGCTGCAGGTGACATGACCCGACGTATGAATACGTGAAAGTTTTTTTTATCGCCGCTGTTTTTTCTACTAGTTCGAGCTATATGCATATGTACTAAATTACGCTAGTGATCTAAGGATGAGGAAGATTGAATTCATAAGGAGTTTGGAAAAATCACCCTCAATACATCCTACCTAGGTTCGAAACCCGATTTCCCCGTCCTTTGTAGTCTAATCTATGGCGAGAGTGATGCCCTAGACCTTGCGGTCACTGGGGAAGTGTCGGAGGGGGGAACTGTTTAGGGGAAAATAGCTCGGTACATCCGGCATGTAACCAAACCCCAACCTCGTCACGGAAGAACCAGGACAGACCAGACTAACGTATCTGCCCGTGTGTCACGGGTGCAGGTAAATTTTAGTTTGAAGTCTAAAGATGTAGATATATCAGCTTTGAATTATCCTTGTTTTGCTTGATTCGCCATTGAAGGGGAGGTTGGGGTTTAAATACCTGCCGGGTATACTGAGGTGTCTTTTTCGCACAGGGTTTCCATTCTTCCTTCACGCAAATGCTTATACACTTCCTTCTAAAATTCGATCTTCTCTACATTAATTTAAATGTTAGGATAGCCTGAACGCGAGAGCTACGTGTTGGTTGCGCCCTGGGAAATATAACCATGTGTGTTTGCACCCATTTAATTTTCCTCCCGGTTTTATTAAATATTTCGTATCAGTCTTTTTTTGTTTGTTTCAGAATGGTAATTTATTTTAATCCGGCACGGTCGAAAAATGTGTCATCTACAGAATATAGATATCAGATTAGTTCCTAACCTAACCTAACCTAACCTAACGACATTCCTTCATACTAGAATTTCTGAAACAGTATTTAAAGAAAAAAAGAAGTCATACGCGTCTTCTTAATGACTTCCACAAGGCTTTGACTCACCGACGGGCGCGAACACTTGCGATTTATTTTAGGCGGGAGCAAATGCCCACGTTTTTTTGAAAGGGCACTACCAACACGGGTCCAAAGAACACGCTCCCAACGCGAGTCTGGCTCGCAATGAATGACTTCTTTTTTTTATCGATATATGGAGACAATAACCGATATCTTTGTACTGTGAATTATTTTTCTGATCATCGCGTCCTTAATACATGTTCAGACTATACGCATTTATAACCATTTTTATGGGATAAGGGATGAGGGAGGAAACATTTTTATTGGTAATCTACCCTCATTTGCTTGGAAGTAGAATGGGAAACCATTTAGGGAAAACCACCCTCATGGGACCTGACAGGGATTCTAACCCCAATCTTCCCGTCATCAGCAGGCCAGTCCAACATGAGACGCCTTAGACCGTTCGGCTACTGAAGCGGGTTATTGTGCTTCAATCCAATTTAAAAACTTTTAACTACCCTTTTTTTCTTTATAGATGATTTTTATCTATACGCCTTGTCTAAAAATAGGGTTCGTCAAACACTGGTAATGTAAAGATGATCCGTGCTGCGACTCAATAATTAACTTTACTTGTTTATAAAATGATGAATATGCTAATACTAGTTTGTCACTTCATATTCATGTGCTTATAAGTAACATGACTAGTAGAAAACAGGTTATATAGCTTTGTTCTATTTTTATATTCTGAATCAGTGGCGCGCCTAAAAAATTTCTTTGGAGGAAGGGGGGCAAACATGTGTCCAGGATTAAGTTTCGGAAGAGAAAAGGAGGGGTTTTAGTGGGCACATCTCCATAACTACTGGAAGCGAAGACAATTTATGACTATTAAATGCCTCTAGATGTTATATATTCCTTTTTATGGTAACCAAGGGCAACGATTCCAATTATATAAGCGACCTTAATCTAGATACAATATATCAACACTTTTTTTACCAGTATTTTTTCCCATTTGTAGCTATTGGGGCACTTTTAGCATATGTAATGAAGGCTTACCATGATATTTTCCCCACAAACTGGGACACTTTTTGTGTTTTAGCTACTCGAATAGAAGAATTAGCGGGGGCTGAAACCCTCTTTGTGTAGGGGTGAAAAGGTAGTTAGAAAAATAAAGATTTTTGCCCTCCAACCCAAGGAGCCTTTCCAGGAAGTTGTTCCAATAATAATTGATCCAACTAGAAGCTATTCAAAAGGGTCGTTACTTTAAAAAATTTAGCGGATTCTAGAAACTTTTTGGAGTAGTCCTAGTCCGGAATTAAATTTAAAAAATATTTTCCTCTATAAGTCATTTAAATTAGTCTTCCCCGTAATTTTCTTGAAAAATGAATACACTAGAAGCTATTTGGAAGGGTCTTTGCATGAATATTTTTTGGAAATTACATGCCCCTAAAACCATTTGATACCGTCCTAGTTTGGCACATTTTTGAAAATTAGATAAATTAGATTAGAACAAGATATCTAGAGTGGTCCTTTGCTGGCAAATTTTTTTATAAACTAATTTGAAGTCTTGTGAGGGAGAATAATATTTTTAAAGTGAACATTAGAATGACGACTATCTGAATCGCCAATCTCCCCCAATCACCGCAACAGGTACTTGAATCTCCCTACTCCGCCGTCCTTCCCTCAAATTTCTGAGTCAGCCCACGTGGTCGTTATGACTCCATTTTCTAACCAAGTCATAGTTACATTTATTGAGTTTTTATGCTTCTTCACGTGTGTTTATTTAGTTTGTTATAGTTACACTAGTCAACATGATGTTTATCTCCGGCAATATTTCGGCTATTTTTATTTAATTTTTGTGTATAGATTTCGAAAATGATATTAAAATGTTCACATCACGCCACAATTTTTATATATAGGTTTTTGTGTTAAAGCTTAAGTAATACGAGTATCTTTTTACGATTTAGTGTAGAAAATATTGCCCTAATTTGTCATATCTCTTGGAGATTGTCGTTGTTTTACTGTCTATATATGCTCACACAAAAGCAATTTAAAACAAGGAAAGACAGCTATAGAGTGCACAGTTGATCTGTGTTTATTTGGAGTGTTTTTAAATGTATTTTGGCCTACCAGTGAATCGTTAAACCGCTAAAGCAAAAGGAAGTGTCGTCACCCTGGAAATTTCTGCTAGGAGTGTGAAAGGTTTACAACGAAAACTCTGGAGAAGTGTGCTTTTACATGCCACAGTCGACGGCTTTACTTCCCCTCAAAATGAAGTTTAGTTACGGATTTTTATCGCTCAAGAAAAATCCGTTGGGGCCGGCTGAGTTTGAACCCACGAACATCGGGGTCTAGAGGGACCACTTTACCTCAAGACCACCGAGGTCATCTATATTTCTTAAGCAATAATATTTTATTGACTTAGTTTGTGACTTAAAGTTGGCTATAGATTACATTAATGTAAATTACTTGAAGTATGAACAAAAATAGAATTGTATCTACAACGCAGTGAAGTGTATTTCAACTATTTCACTAAGAGGGCATCATGGGGAAGATATTATAAAGGTTATGATGAAAGAGTTAGGCACAGTCTTAATGAACCTCGCATATTTAATGTTGTATTAAAATTAAGTTTGAAAGAAATTCTGCGACATAAAGTAAATAAATATCTTTAAGTTCCTCTAACTCATTCTGCTAGCGTGAAAGAAACATAGGAAATTATGTCGAAGATTCTAGGTGCAGCTAAGTACAAGTACTACTCTTGACCTCTCTGTGGTGATCTCAAAAGTTATTGGAATACTTACAGGTCTACAGGAAAGCTTAACTAAATATTGTGTTTTTCTATGTTTGTGGGACAGTCAGGAACAGAAAATATTATATTGTACGACAATGGGTAGATAGAAGCGATTATTTACCCGGAAGAAGTAATAATTATATTCCACTGATGTAAACAGAAAATGTTATTCCACCTTTTCATATAAAGCTTAGTTTAATGAATAATTATTTTACGGCCTTAGATAAAATAGCAAGTGGATTCATCTATCCTGTAGACGTTTTTTTAACCATTATAACAGATGATAAACATAAAGAAGGAATTTTAATTGTACCCTAAATAAGGAACCTTTTCAAAGATAATATATTTGTAACGAAGCTACGGGATACTGAATTGACAGCTTGGCTTTCATTTAAAGCAGTTATGCAGGGAACTTTTTGGAAAGAGGAAAGAATAAACACGGAAATCTGATCTCAACTTTATGAGATGTCGAATGTCTTTGAAAATTTATTTTTTATTCTAACATTTGGGTTATTTTTCCCTGGAAGTTTAGGATGTGTGAGTGATGAGCGAGATATCAAGATACAGCCATGATAATAAAAAAGCGTTATCAAAGTCAAAAGCTGAGATATCTCCATGATGGGAGATTACTGCTGATTTCTTTAGCGGGAATACAAAACAACCGATTAAAAATATATCAGTGGCAATCATTTTAAAGAATATAGAATGTACATATTACCTTGTTTAATTATATAATTTGATAATATAATGCCATTTTAGCATGAAAAAGTGCATGATGAATATTGCATTATTTTTTTTAGCACCGCGTCTTACTACCCATTCGGCTATGTTAAGCTTGGTATTTTATTCTGAAAATTGAAAGATGACACCTGTATACGGGAATCGAACCCGGGACCTTTGGCTTAGTGCGACAATGCTCTACCCTTGAGTTATCCAGGAGTCGTCCCGACCCTAGGGTCATTCTTCACTCATATTTTAAGGCAGAGTCTATGATGGACGTGCAGAAATAGTTGGCTTTATTCACAAGCTATCAGATAACGCAGCCATCTTCGACTCGGTAGTTGGTTTATTGCTGCCACTTGTACAATTATTATAATTGTAAGGGATTTCATATTAAGAATCAAATAGCCGATGCTATTATTTGTGCAGCATCATAGACTGCCTTAAAATATGAGTGAATAGTGACTCTAGGCACGGGGCGACTCCTGGCTAGCTCAGCGGTAGAGCATTGGCGTACTAAGACAAAGGTCCCGGATTCGATTCCCATGTCCAGGTGTCATTTTTAAATTTTCAGAATATGATATCTAGATGGAGAATTCCTTTCTAAAAACACAAATAATAGTTTCGGATATTTGATTCTTGATATTTTATGTGTTTTCCGAACCATTCTTAAAGTTAAGTAATTAATTTATGGGGCTGAAAATTAGTATAACTAGAAATTCATATGATTTGCACACAATGAAATATGTATAGCATTAATAATATCAAGGAGGTAACTTGGGGGTCTAGGGGTAAGGTGTCAGACTTCTATGCTAGGGGTCCGGTGTTTAATCCTTGGTCCCGGTACAGATTTATCAGATTGCCAAACCCTTCCTTCACCTCTGACAAGACGTGTATTAATCACAACTTGTGAATGTGGGGAATGCCAGGCTTCCACCGTGGTATTGGATTCCATGTTAAACTGTAAGTCCTTCATTTCATCTCACAATCCACAAACCAATACACATTAGCGTAAAATGATCATATATTTATAAAACTATATATATAAGGAACTGCCAATAAATGAATCACACGTTTCCACTGCATTTGTTTTGAAATTGTCTTTATCTTTGTTCGTGTCATGTTACTTTTGCTCCGTTATTCAACACCTAACAAAGTTGTCTGTTTTTTTCTTACTATTGTGATTGTACCAAATTAACGTTGTTTGTCTGTCCAAGGACAAAGCTGTACTTGTTATACTATGTCTAGTGTCTATAGTCGGATCGAACCATGAATAACTTTAACATATATTTAAAAAAATTAATAAATCTACTTTCATATATCCATAAGGCAAGGCAAGTGTTTGTCCTTGCGGCTTTGACTTCTGAGATATATGGGCCAGTTTCATAGTCAAGTTTAGTACGCCTCAAGTGCGGCACTACACTAAGTTCATGACGACACCTACCTAAACTCGAATGGAATGGGCCGTTCTCACATAGGAAACTGGCCCATTCCATTCTGGTTTAGGTAGGTGTCGTTATGTACTTAGTGTAGCGCCGCACTTGAGGCGTACTAAATTTGACTATGAACCTGGTCCTAGAGTCGATTTTGACAACTTTAAGATATTCCCTCTGGGAGATCATGCGTCGATTATTAAATGGCAGTTCTCTACTATAACTTTAAGATTTTAGAAATGGGAAATTTAATATTTCTAAAATTTAGATCATCCATCAATCACCTCATTCTCGATACATAATCTTTCGTTTAAAAAATAATGTTTATTTTGGTTCAGTGGAACTGTTGGAAGTTTTCTTAACGTTCGATGATTGAAAATTGGTTAGTTTTTATATAATATTTCTTGGGGTAATTTTTTTTTTTACTCTAGAAATTTCTATTGAAAGAAATTGTCGTTTTCTAAATTTGTGGCTTCACTTTCTAATATTTTTTATATTTGAAATTTTTGGGCACATTTACGATGTCGTTTTCAAATATTTAGATTTTTGTTTAATGTTGACTACGTTACATTAATTTTTTTAATATCGTTGGATTAAATCCATTGAGTATGTTCAGTTTAATTGTTTAACGCAAACTTTCTCAACAAATTAAAGCACAACACGCCTTACAAGCTTACATAACCTAAGACAATACACCTAACATGACATACCTTAGGCTTTTTCTCCATATTATTGCGCACCGCATCTTACTACCCGTTCGTGCTATCCATATATATATATATATATATATATACATTAATGTAGTAAGGATGAGTAAGGTAAAATCTGGAGGTAATGCACCATCACTTTACGTGGAGGGATAGCTAGGGACTGTTCAGGAAATAAAACCATTTCACTCCACCCTACAGACATTCGAACCTCGACCTCCCCTGTCCCTGACAAACTAGACTAAATGAGACTGATGTCTTTGTCCGCTGACCCACCGATACAAGGATTTAGTAATTAAATAGTATAATGAATTATCATTCAAATCGTAAATATCATTCCTCCCCACCCGGAATCGAACCACTCTCCCCCTCACTTGTGGTCTATAACTTTAACCACTCAACCTGTCAACCTAGGGACGGGTGTCAAAGGGGTCATTTTGCCCTTCTTTCTCTTTCACAATAGCAAGTCTTGTCACAACACGCGTGCATAGAAGGCATTAACTTATTTTTATTTCTTATTATTTTCAAACCCCGACTTAAAAAAAAAAGATATGTGTGAAGATAGTAATGTACAGTAGCTTGATATTTATTGGAGTAAACTTTGATGGTTTTCTATTTAACATAGCTTGAATATGTTAATATAAATTAATTAATTATGAAAGTTTATTATTGTTTTGTATGAAAAAGAGCCCTTGAATTTCCATTGTCGTCCAAGCAAATGCGTGTTAACGCCCTTTAAATTCTACCTGTCTTGCCCTCTACTTCATTAGTTTAAATATTCTGATAATTTGAACTAATGGTAAGACGAGGACTACGAAATAAAATTAAATGGTCAACACACTCGCACAGAAGTGTGTGACAAAAAAAACCTGTCGTTTTTGTATCTTTCATTTATGTTTGTGTAGTCAAAGGAAGGGCCGTATCTTGCTGTAACGAAAGTGACTATAACTAGTCTAACTGGCTGAGCGTTGTGAGGTTCTTATTTCACTTGATCATTTAGAATTTCGTTTGTCCAGATCTTTGTTCCTCGTTAACTGTCAATTGTACAATTTTTTTTAACCTAACTATTTGTGTGCATGGTTTTACGATTTCACTCTCATTTTCAATATGGCGGTTGTTCAAAAATATGTATGCCTGTATATATTTTCCACAATTACTGCCAAATGCGTAAACCAAATTTAAAGAAATTTGGCGTGAACATTCTTTGAACCTAGACCGAACGATGTAGATATATATAGTTTTCAATAAGGTTATTCGTTTTAATATGCTTATCTCTCAAAATGTTTTTCGTTCATTATATAATATCAAATGAAGTGATGATGAGTGATGAGCGAGATATCAAGATACAGCCATGATAATAAAAAAGCGTTATCAAAGTCGCTGGGATATCTCCATGATGGGAGATTACTGCTTTAGCCGTATCTTGCTGTAACGAAAGTGACTATAACTAGTCTAACTGGCTGAGCGTTGTGAGGTTCTTATTTCACTTGATCATTTAGAATTTCGTTTGTCCAGATCTTTGTTCCTCGTTAACTGTCAATTGTACAATTTTTTTTAACCTAACTATTTGTGTGCATGGTTTTACGATTTCACTCTCATTTTCAATATGGCGGTTGTTCAAAAATATGTATGCCTGTATATATTTTCCACAATTACTGCCAAATGCGTAAACCAAATTTAAAGAAATTTGGCGTGAACATTCTTTGAACCTAGACCGAACGATGTAGATATATATAGTTTTCAATAAGGTTATTCGTTTTAATATGCTTATCTCTCAAAATGTTTTTCGTTCATTATATAATATCAAATGATTTTGATATAAAATTCTAAACATTCGCTTGAGTACCGAGGGCGTATTTTTATTTAGTTTTGACATACATTGCGAGACTGACATCTTAATCACCGTTAACTACTGCTAATTTCTATGAATATAATGTAGTATTGATTTGTTTATTGTCTAACTTATTCAACAAAGGAAAAATATCCACTTCAAATCCGAGGAGAAATTGAAGTTATAGGGGATATTTCAACTTGAAATCCGAAGAGAAATCTAGATTGTAATAACGATAAGAACAAGGGTGCGCGGCTAACTGTTCACAGAACTAATATAATTATTATTCAAGCCAATTTCATGTCTTCTACAGATGTAACTTTTGACATAGTTTATATTTGAAATTGCTTGCCTCAACACTCGTGGTCGTAGGTTCAAACCCAGCCGAGGTCTACAAGTTTTGTTGTTGTTGTTTTTTCGATAAAAATTCGTAGCATAGCTTACTTTCGGAGAGTAAGTAAAGCCGTCGGTCCCAAGTAGATTGTGCCATGTAAAATAATCCTGGAATGTTTGTAAAAGTACCTCTCCCGATAAAATTGGTAAATACATTCTCGTGTGCTGATAAATAATCGGTCGGTTTAGAAAGTGCACGTGAAATACAGCATATAAATAAATAAAAATATAATATAAATATTTTACCAGTTCCTATAAAGAAATACTAAGAATAGTAGGTGACCTGCTGGTCTAGGGGTAAGGTGTCAGACTTCTGTGCCGGCGGCCGGGGTTCAATCCTCGGTCCCGGCACAGATTTATCTGATTACCAAACCCTTCCTTCACCTCTGACAAGAAATCTTGTGAATGTGGGAAATTCCAGGCCTCCACCGTGGTTCGGATTCCACGTTAAACTGTAGGTCCTCCATTTCATCTCACAATCACCCTACCATTACACATTTGCGTAAGTGCGTATAACCCGAACGGGTAGTAAGACGCGGTGATAATAATAATAATACTAAGAATAAAATAAAATGGTATCACCTGTGACCATAAAAACATGTTTGTATTTTCTAAAAGGTATTTCTTATGAGAATCCCACTATACTTGTGATATGTCATGGCCAACCAGAGTAAAGAACCAACCGAGAGCTGTCAGGTAAATGGGGTCACCAACACTGCTGCTTAAAATACCAGTGAAATTAACACCAACCGCTTAAAAACATTCCCGATAAGATTGACGAAGACAAACCGAATTTTAAGCTTCTTTTTTTTTTACACTGCGTCTCACTTTCAGCTCGGCTCATACACATTAAGATTTTTTTTAGCACCGCGTCTTACTACCCGTTCGGTTTGTACACTTAGCATTAATTAACTTTACATGTATTACGCTAATGGGGTAGGGAGAATAAAGGTACAAGTTTCAAAAAATGTACAGGCGTTTGCGTGGAGAGAGAGTGGGAAACCATCTGGTGGTCTAGGGAGGAGGGGAACATTGTCATTATACACGGACTTGATCTAAGGCGTCACTCTCTCAATAGGCTGAACTGCAGATGATGGGGAGATCTGAGTTATAATTCCGGTCGGGTGGGTTAAGGGTGTTTTTTCCTAAAATCTCTTCCCCTCTCGCTACGCGCAAATATGGGTGCATTTACTCTAAATTAAAACCCTTCTTAATCCCTAACAAATTAGTGTAATAAGTACATAGGTGAATAATCCGAACGGGTATTAAATATATGTTGCTAAATATATATATTACATATATGTAAATGATAGTTTTTTTATTAGAATTACATGCTTTTGTATTATTGGATTTTATTTTATTTTATTTGCAGAGATAGAGAACACAATAATAATGTAAACGTTTTAGGAAATCTATTCAGTTAATATTTTTGTAAACTTGTTACTTTATGAATAAAAAGTTCTTATAAATCACATTGTATTTATAAAAAGTAGGCAATTTCACAAGAGTTAACATTAATTACATTTATAAAATAATGATGGACCAAAAATTAGTTTGAAACAAAAGAAACAGTATTTTTTTAGATAATGAATTCATAAAGTCCCTAGGGTACGGGGAGGCACCTTTGACAGCATTGAATACCGTGGGCCACGTTGGGCATGTCTGCCGTAGGCTCACTAACCCTGAGCTAGTGAAAGAGTGATATTATATTATGAAATAAAAAATGTTAGTGCAACGAAGCCGTCTAGTCTTTGACATCTTGTTGGTCCTCCCTGTTATAGAAACTGGTTTGAATATAGCTCGCATTCAGTCGTTATTAACTTTAAGTACTTTGTTTGAAATGAGTTTTCAAATTTAACGAGTCGTAACGTATCCATATGAAAATAAACCATAGTCACCTTTCAACTTACTTGCTTGACCAAGCCACGTTTTTTGTAGTAAAGCCAAAACTACAGTTCAGAAGTCTTGTGGTTTTTGTACAGATATAACCATATAAAATTCATTTTTAGTAACCTTGATTTTTTTTATGACGTTGAGAACCCTGTCTTAAATAATGGAAGAGGACGCTAGTAAAAGACAACTTTTTGCAATTTTAATAGAAAACATTTTTCTTTTCGGCTAAATAAAGCAAATATTTATCCAGTAAAAACATAAAGTTTAATCTTATACACATAGTAATCTCAACAATTATTTAATATATGTCATTAACATTTGATAATAAAAATTTTAAATAAAGAGAAAAACTTATAAAATTCTAGGACACCCTTGACATAGTTTCAAGAACTGTTCATATAATCATGTCAAGAAAATGAAATTTTATATGTTTATAGTTGAGAAATATTAGTTTTATTTTGCCATAAAATATATTTTTGCTATAAAACTGCAAAAATAATGCTCTTAGTTCACAACCAAAGAAATTTTCATTTTCTAATATAGTTGTTTCCCATTTGAATAATTTTAAAAATAGAGAAAAAAAATCCAAATGGGCTGTGATCACTCCGGGATTTATTGTCTAAATGAATCGCTCCACGTTATAAATGTATATAGTTGATTAAAAGTACAACTGGAGCAGGTATCCAAAATTTACATTGCACAGTATCTATCCATATAATTTCCTAATGTGTGTGTGTGTGTGTGTGTGTGTGTGTGTCCACGCCCTTCAGAAGTCCCTAGATGGCCTAGAAGGATGAAACATTGCACACTTAAACTAGTACAAACCAGTGGTTCTCAAACATTTTTTAGAATGTACCTCTTGGTCATGACAAAATATCTATAATGTACCCCCACGATAATTTTTCCCCAAATGACAAATATCAAACAATCCTCAAAGGAAAATATTTCCCTCGGTCCGCTCTAAAATCCCCCATCACGTTTGGTTCCTTGCTACGTTTGATTCTAAGGTCATTATGCACATCTTCCCTTGAGAGCTGCTCATGTACCTCCTGAAAGTAGATTGCGTACTCCAGTTTGAGAACAACTGGCATAGACCACGGGACAGATTTTTTAAATATTGTTTTCCTCGATTTTTTATTGAATACAAATTGTATTTTTCTAATTCACTCTCACTTCATCCACTCTTACGTAATAATTGACGGGAATGCCAGGCCTCCGCCGTGGTTCGGATTCCACGTTAAACTGTAGGTCCTTCATTTCATCTCACAATCACCCTACCATTACACAATTAGCGTAAGTGCGTATAACCCGAATGGTTAGTAAGATGCGGTGCTAATAATAATAATAATAATAATAATAATAATAATAATGATTGACACAAAGATAAAACAAATTTGTTTACAAACAAAGCCTTACCTTCCATGCGCTTATAGATTGAAGGTTAGGGTTTGTTAGGTTAGATAATATTATATTCAACCTGCCTAAAAACTTGTTGTAACATGTTTTGTAAACATGTTGTTGGAAGCATCGTGAATATAATTAGACAGAATTATACCGAGATATTGTTTCAGTAAATATAATGCCCTAGATTCCCTCTAAACGTTGCTTACACTCTGCGTCTATGAATGTGCTTATTATTAATCTAATATTAAATAAACCTGCTTAAGACTTAGTTTTTTTTTAATTTATGGAAGTATCAAAAAAGGAAAAAACATTAAAAATAAGGGCTTTCAAGATATTTTAAATGCAAAAACGTTAAAGATTATCGTATTTTCAAACCGGCGTTAAAAATCCATGGAATATGTCGGTTGAATAACCTGCAAAATGTACTATTGCAATCCCTAAGACCCGAAGGATTTCAAACCCATATTGACTGAGAATCCCTTATTAGAATAACAATGAAATAACTATTTGCATTCAAACAAATAACCAGTTAATAATCCAATCGTATTAAATATACATTCCGTTTTATTTTTTGCTATAAATAATCTGAGTTAAAGTAGCCCGCCATACTTCTAAACTTTACCTAACATAACCTTACCTTAGAATAATATAGCTACTCATCTTGATTTAACAAGAGTGGATCAGAAGCAAACATAATAAACATATAAATAATTTAAAATTAAATACCCGCACTCGTGACCGCTGACTGGTTTGCCGGTGATGAGTAGGTCATGGTTTGACTCTCGGTCAGATTACTCTAGAGGCTGGTATTCCACAAGTAATGTGTCCCTGGGGTTTTCCCAATCTATTTTCCACTCTAATGTGGGTGCATTTCCCTAAAAATCATCTCCCTTGTACTTATCCCATTGTTAGCTTTACTTTCCACTTAACTACATGACCTTAATGTTGAATGTAAAAATAAAACCTTTAAAAAAAATTACCCAAAATACTTACACAACACAATATTTCACCTCTGTGTCCTAATTTGTAATTAGAAAGTTTGAGTTTGAATCCTCTTGAATAAACTATCGATAACCACTGATATCGGGCGTGCACTAGCGTGCACAGTAGATATCGCTTCACACGCGTTCATCAAACGTAGTGCACTGTATACGCGTGTGTGCTCGCTCGAAGCACGTGAGAGACTGGCTGTTGTAACGACCACCGGCCTCCAAGGATATTTCTACCGTCTTTTGTTTAGGTTTCTAGGGTTTATCACCTTTCCCCGTCCTCCTCTCCCACCACTTTTTGTCTGTTGTCACTATTGAACGTGTACTATACCAACACAGTGATATCATCCATCAACACTCGACTTACAGACTAGCCTAATACTCGAACCAGTACAAACACCCAGTCCTCCTCCCCACCACTCCATACTATCCCAGTTTTACGCTGACAATTTACCAATTAATATTTTTCCCCTGGTCGTGCCAGGAATCGAACCTGATACCTTCGGGTTTAGGTGAAAGGTTAACATTCTTGACTCTCACTCGTAATTCTGAGATTCAAATCCCGACCCCCTATACTGAGTTTGCTTTCTTTTTAGAAGATAAACGGGTAGTAAGACGCGGTTCTAATAATAATAATAATAATAATAATAATAATAATAGAAGATAAATATTATATAATTAATAAGACATATTTAGGTGTACAATGTATAAAACTGTTATAACGTTTAAATAATATTGTAAGGCGATTAATTATATGTATTGGTATATAAATTGTTGGCAAGACAAACGAAATTAGAGTTTAAAATTGTTAAATTAATAATGATTTAAAACAAATTAAAAAGAATATTTAAGATATTTTAAAAACCATCAAATCTAATATATAATTTTAACATATTTAAAAGATTAGATGTTAAATTTAAATAAAATATCAAGACTACACTATACACAAGTTTTGTTTTATATAATATCAATGTTGGATGATCTAATTTATGGTCTGATTGAAGGCGGGGGAGTGAATGCATTAAATTGTTTGTAAATTTTAAAAAAAAATACATAAGTTTTGAGGATTAATATTCGGTCATCTGATTTTTAATTCCTTGTTTCTTGTTAATAAATGGATTCTTTCGTTGCAATATTTGTTTCCGCCTGGTTTCGATACTCACCGACACCCTCCTCGGGTCTATAGAAGTGCATCGTATGACGCCACGCTCTAAACTAATGAGCCAACCTGTTGATGGATGGAGCCCGTATAGGAATACAGGTCCATCAATCTCTTTTTACCTAACGTTGGGATTCATACGAATAGGTGCGAGTTTTTTTTCTTTCTTCTGTCATTCTTAATTATACAATGAGGGACTTGTGTAATGCATTGGGGCATTCGTGATTTTCAAGCCTTCAGTGTTTGTTTTTTTTGCACGGGTCATATGTGGAAACGGCTCAAGCTTTGGATGTGGGACATTAGGGCCTACTTTCAAATGGACCTGAGATTACAAAGCTTAAGGTGTTACTGTAGGGGACGTGATAAAAGGTAAGTGTTTTTGCATTTTGTATAGCAAAACTTTTTTTTAAACAACACAAATAAAATATTGATCTGATACCTCAGCTCAGACGGTAGTTTGTCTGCCTACTGAGCTGAGGGTCCCGGGTTCTAGTCCCGGCATGACCGAAAATTTATCATTGGTGAAATGTGGGTTAACCTCTCAGATTGATGGATATTGTGCCTGTCCTAGTTTTAAGTTAGATTATAAGACATATGAAGCTACGACAGGACTAGCAAACAGGTAGTGGAAAATATATGGCTTGAATAAAAAGATAACCTGGACCATAGGTCGGAAACAATAATGGATGTAAAGTAAACACAATATAGCTCCAATAGAAACATAGTTTTTAATTTTCTTCGTATAGTGATAACAGTTCTTGAATATATGTCATGACTCATGAGCATAGCAGAATTGATGCAGCTGTAGACGTCACCGTATGAAGAAAACTAAGCTAAATGTTTCTAATGAAGAAATATTTCATTTCCTTTGACCCAAAAATCTTTTAATATAAAAACTGTAAAACAGTTACCTTTTCTCGCTTCCCCTACATTTCCACCTTAACTAACACTCATGGATATTTAAACCCATTTTTTTAAAAAGTATATTCATATATTTATTTACGCGCTAATTGAATACAAGTTGTTTCAAGCACATAGCTTGTAATCTATCTTTAGCTAAAACACGTGATTTAATGTATTTTTTCTTTTAGTATTAGCTTGGAGATGAGATGGAAAAATAACAGTAGTGTGTATACTTTTTTTCCTCATTGTAACTGACCGGGATTAGAACCTGGACTTTCCCGTCGTTGGTAGTCCTCGGGATCCTGAAACCCTAGATTGTGTGACCACCATTGTGAGGCCAAGTCATTTCTCATATCAATAGTAAATATACGCTGTATGTTTTAAACTTTTGGGACTTTCATCATTATTTTAAACTGGCCCAAAACGTTCACAATAACGCCAATGAATAACTGGTCACACGGTCTAAAACGTGATTCATTAGACTTGATTATTGGTGAAGAAAAGTTTGAGGTTCGAATCTCGTCCGGGTGCACTGAGGGGATATTATTTCACATTTCATTGATCACAGTGGTTTCTACAAAGTTTTTCCTTACTTCCATTTCCTTTAAAAAAAACCTTGCTTATACCTGCACTTAGGAGCAAGCCACTAATAACAAAGTTATTAAACGTAGTAATCAAAACTGAGCTAACTCATCGGTTTTTTGAACTTGACTGTTTGTGTAATCGCCACGGCTCCGATTAGACTTATCTTCTTACGAGATTTAAAAACGAGTGCCTTTGCTTAGTTTGTTTAGGTTTGGTGGGTTGTGCTCAAATGAATCAGTGTGTTGAGATGGTATTGTTTATTGTGAGATCACGTTTAGAACCAAGTAATGATAATCTATGTTTTAAATTAACAAATTAAAGTCTAATCTTTGGTAATTTTACACTTAAATGACGCAAAACCTTCGCTCCTCAGAATTTGATAAATTGCGGCATTTTAACAATATTAGACTGATCGTTACAATAATAACAATATTAATTACTAGGCTTAGTAATAATTTATGCTAATGACGGGGAAATCGGAGTTCTAATGCGGTTGGGTGTACCAAAAGTGTTTTTTTCCTGAATATATTTCCACTTTCTCTCTACGCAAATTTGGGTATACTTCCTCTAAATTCAACCTATCAAATCCCCAACACATTAGAGTAATCAGTACATAAGCGTATACACATTAGAGTAATCAGTACATAAGCGTATAGTCCGGATGGGTAGTAAGACGTAATGCAATAATAACAACAATAATAATACTGTATGCATACATAAATTGGGTTTTAAGTTGTGGCGGTAAAGTGAAATATTCTGATACAACTACAGTAGCCCCATGGCTTCCTTGGTGCTGATTGTCAGCTCACAGCTGACAGTTGACAGCTTTAAAAAGTTACCAGACTAAATTACGTCTCCCTACGCAGAACCATATGATCTGCAAAAACATGTGTTTAGCAGCTGTCACTTCTGACAGTCAGAATTTAGGCATATACCTAAATGTTGACTGTCAGAAGTCAGCTGTGAGCTGTCAGTCAGCACCAAAGAAGCCATGGAGCTACTGTATATTGACTAACACAGGCTAATGGTAGTGGCTTAATACACTTTTATTTAAATATATTTATATTTACAAGTTCTCAAGGGGTGCCATTCAAGTAATCAAATGTCTGGATGACACCAGAAATATAATTAATCACCACTTCAGTCGGATGGTCTGGATCTTGCGGTTTGAAACGTATTCGAATTCATTTTTATGTATAAATACTCAAAGTCACGGGTTTTAACGATGTCGCTTTTGACAAACTGTATCAATGTTAACATATCTAATACGATTGCCGCAAACTCAAGGGCCTGGAGGGGCACGGCAGGTAATGTAAAACAGGCAATAAAAATCAACGGACAAACGAAATCACGTTTCCTTTATTTTTACTGGACCATGTATGGCGTAGGCCGAAACCCGTAACATAATAAAAACACGTACGACATTAGAGATCATATTTTAAATTCAAAATATAAAAACAGTAAGATATTGATGATTACAGTAGGACCTCATTAATCCGGACTTAATTAAACCGGACTTCGCTCAATCCGGACAGCCCTTTTCCCAAAATAAGCGCTGTTAACCGCTTCGGTTACCGTGTGGTCTAACGCGCTACTTTCGTGTTAAACTATTCTGCCGAAGACGGGGAAATTGGGGCTTGATCCCGGTCGGGTGCACTGAAGGAGGTTTTTTCTTAAATGGTTTTCCACTCTCCCTCCACGCTAATGTGGATGCATTTACTCTCAATTAAGCCATCCTAATATATAACCCATTGGTGTATCTAATACATAGCGGGCAATAAAGGAAAACAACAGAAGATGAGTAATCTTTTTTCAAACTTGTTAGTGGGGATGAACCAAGACCGTCTTGTCCTGAGTAAAGTCAAATTAAAGGACCAAAATATCCTGTAAGTAATTTACAAATAACTTATTTTCTACGGATTATTTTGCATTTTATTACTTTAAATGTAAATTAAAAGTGGTTTGTTTTTGGATACACTGTTTTAATCATACCTTTCTTTATTTTATAGTTTATTAAAAAAAAATCCGGACTTTCATTAATCCAGACAACGTCAAGCCCCAATTAGTCTGCATTAATGAGGTTCCACTGTATATTTTAAATTTAAAAGGGAAAATGTAAACAGTACAATATTTAATGTTTCTTTCGAAATTCGCTAGGCCTTTGATTTTGTACCAGACACCTAGACAACTTTTCTCTATTGTCAGATCATCCTACTTTGCAATGAAAGCAAAAAATTAGGTTTTTTTAGGGGGAGGGGGGCGGGATCTCCCGTTTCTTAAATGTTGGCTATTTAGTAATTATTTTTTCTTTTAATGTGGACCAAACATAAACCGTCTCCGGGCTCTATCCGGCCCACTTTCCGCCAGTTTGCAACCCCTGCTTTAATATTGTTTTAAAAATAGCACCTCATCTTACTACCCGTTTGGATTCTACGTATATGTACTATCTACGCTAATGTGTTAAGGATGAGGAAGGTTAAATTTAGCACTTCACCCGCATTTAGGAAAAATCACCCTCAGTACATCTGAATCGGATTAGACCCCCCCCATTTCCCGGATATCGACAGTCTGGTCTACTGTTGAGAGTGAAGTATTAGACCAGACGTGTCAAACTCTTTTGATAATGAGGACCACATTGAAGATTTAAATTGGTGAAGGGACCACATCTCGGCAAACTCAATACTGTCACACTCTAAAGGTATATTAAAAAACCGTTGTAATCTTTACTACTACGAAAAAAAATTTAAGCCTTATTCTACATATTTACTAGAAATATCAACCCTTTCATTTGCAACAATGGTGCTAATGCTTTTAGGCTTTAAGTCTTGTTTTGAAGTCACTTTCATAATAGCTGAATACCTGTCTGTAAGCCGTGATCTTTCGGGTGTGTATTCACATTCCCAAGAGAAAACAACTTCACACACTTAAGTGCTGCCAAACATTGCGCATATTTGCTGTTTGAATTGAACAATTTTTCTTTTCGGGAATCGGCCTTTTGTTAGTAAAGAGTAAAAAAACAAATTGCTACACCGATACCACTTGCTAGATTACCCCAATTAATGCCCAAATGCCTTAATCCCAAATTATGTATTTCTACGAAGTTTAATCTTTATAAACAGAAGAATTGGGCCGCATTGTATGTTGGTTCATCAAAAGGGCCGCGAGCCGCATAGATCGAGCCACATGTGGTCCCCGGGCTGCAGGTTTGACATGCCTCTCTTAGACCCTCCGGCCGCCGAAGTGGGTTGCTTTGGTATAAATTTAGTTACTTGTATTTCTCGCGACAGGAAGGTCAAGATTTGTGTCTTTTCCGGGTGCGCATTTGGTGTATTTTCACATGTGATTTATCAATATATTTTTTAATCCTCTCCTTGCACTACAATAATATTGGTGTTGAACGTATAATAATAATAATAATAATAATAATAATAATAATAATAATAATAATAATAATAAATAAATATTATATATTATACTACATCTTAGCACATTTGGTAGCACGTCTGTCTGATGAGCTAAAAGTCCTGGTTTCGATGTTCGGCGTGGCTGAAAAATGTGTAATTATTTAAATGGGATTTCCCCTTTCACAGTGAAGAATTAACGGCCGGGAGCTGGTTGTTGTATATGTTATATAGTTAAGTTGGTTTATAAATCTTGTGCTGATATAATCAGTCGTACCCGCTTCGGTGGTCGCGTTTGTGTTTACTATGCGGCCATCAGAGTGGGTAATAAACGTTTCAATGTATCAAAGAGTTAAAGAAATGAGTCACCCGTTAACATCACTTTCCCGAGCATCGCTCAACTTACAAGTGTTTGGGAGCTGACGATTGTTCATATCACACAACGTGTCGTCGGGACGGACGGGAAAACCATCTCGCTCTCATTCTATCTCTAGAGCTGTGACATAGTGTGGAAAGTGTACGACCGCAAAATGGGCGTAAAAACAAATATTTTCTAATTACGATAGAATTAGGTAAATACACCATTAGTCACGCTGGTAATACTTTCAATGATTTATCGATAGTTTTTTTTTTATGTAACTGAGCAGTTTCGCGTAACCGATACAATGGCCCCCACCCACTCTGGGATGTTCCATGGGATGTGTTAATTGGTGGTCAATGATTAATAAATAAGAAGGTGACTGTGGGTTTGGTCGCAAGGCTAGTGCACTCGACTGAAGTCCAGGTCTCGATACGAAGGTCATTATGCAAACCTACTAAGTTCATTATGTAGCCTCACATTTGCTAATCTCATTATGTTGACCTTCCGCTAAGCTCATTATTTAGTGACCCCGTGGTGTAGACCTTCCTTTAATCTCATTATAGGATCCTCCGCTAAGCTCATTATGTGGAACTTCCGTTAATCTCATTATGTATAGCATACGTTAATTTCATCTACGAGACCCGAATTCGAGTCCCAAACATGTTGCATTGAAATTGTGCTTAATCTTGTTTTCACTAAGAGGTAGATTAATAGTCTGGGTTATGGTTGTTGTGTTGTCTCTTATAGTAAATAGTTTGTATGAGCGTTACGTGTATACAAATAAACACGTGCACAACTAAATTTAATATACAATGTTGTTCATACACTTAATATTCATAATTTAAACATGTATTATTATATTGAACAAATTAACATTGTCTGACGCCTTAGATCAGTCGGTATTGTGTAAGTATTGAATTAAGGGTGCCGGGTTCGATTCCCAGAATGGTCGAAAAATGTATCATTGGTAAAATGTGGGCTTACCCTTTCATAGTGATGAATAAACGGCCGGGGACTGGGTGTTGTGCCTGTCCTAGTCTTAAGTTGGATTATAAAGCATATGAATCTAAGACAGACCTAGCCAGCCTGTAGTGTAAAATATATGACTTTAATAAAAAAAACTGACCCAGGCCAGGCTGTAACCAGTGATGAATGTAATGTAATTACAGTAGCCCCATGGCTTCTTTGGTGCTGACTGACAGCTTTAAAAAGTTACCAGACCAATTTACATATCCCTACGCCGAACCATATGATCTGCAAAAATATGTGTTTAGTAGCTGTCACTTCTGACAGTCAAAATTTAGGTATATACCTAAATGTTGACTGTCAGCTGTGAGCTGTCAATCAGCACCAAAGAAGCCATGGGGCTACTATAGTTCTGTACTCTATAGGGACGGTGTGTGGACTAACAAAGACTTAAATAACTCGGCTGTGGAATCACAAAGTGCAGTCTGAGGGGATTGTACGAGCACTTCGCCCTTCCGGGTCAGAACCACGTTCAATTTATATATAATTTTGTAGGGAAATGCCAATTTGTTTGAAATTATATACGACGAGAGCATTATTTTATAACGTGCCTCTAAGCTTGAAAGCCTCACCTGGCTTGATTCCACTACGGTGTATCACAAAAGTTAAAAGATAGCAATCTTACCTTTAAGCAAAAAGGTATAGGCCTAATACAAATAAAAACAGGTGTAATTCATAGGTGTATATATAGCTCTATTTTAAGTAATAAATAATAACGAAAGCTACAACACATTTGTATTAAAACCATTAACATTCTTTTTTCTAAGTAAATCTCTGCATCTGGTGCAAATGAACGACCGCCAATCTGCTTATTTTATTTCTTCTAGCACTAATATGCAATCGCGTTTGGTCAGCGGCCAAATGTTGGAATTGACGAGTAGGTATAGTCACGGGCTGTTTATGACCTGCCGTACGTTAGGTGAGAGGTCGCCCGCCCATGCCTAGTTTGCATCTAGGTCTAGGTTCCCCGTACCGCGGAGGAAGTAGAGGTGGTCTAGTTTACATAATATCAAGGCAGTTGGTTAAACTATAGTATGATTCTGGTAGGAAGAGCCTTTTAGAAAATATACACATGTTCTTTTGAAGTTAAATTTGATATTATTTTACTATTTTATTCGAAATATTTTACATACTATCTTTAAAATGTGTTAGCTGTAGATCACATATATTGACATAATGTATATGTACATATAAGCTTAGAAACTTTGCATCAGTCATAAAAGTTTTTTCCTATACGAATCGGACTGTATCAAAAGTGACAGCTGTTAAAAACATGACTTGGCGTATGAATCTATAGACATTATTTTGGTAACTTTTTGGGGCGGTCACAAAAGGTTTTTTTCACTACATAAATCAGATTTTATAAAAAATTACAGCTGCTCATAACATGACTTGGCGTATGGAAATATTAAAATTATTTTTGTAGTTTCGTAGAAGTCACAAAGGGTTTTTTTCCTTCATAAATCAGGCTGTATCAAAAGTGACAGCTGCTGATAACATGACTTAGCGTATGGGAATATTAAAATATTTTTTGTAGTTTTGTAGCAGTCTCAAAGGTTTTTTTTTCCTTCATAAATCAGACTGTATCAAAAGTGACAGCTGCTGATAACATGAAATGTGATATAAACATATGAAAATTCATTTAGCAACTTTTTTATAGCAGCCCTTTAGGCTTTTTTTCTCTATGAATCAGACTGTATCGAAAGTGGCAGTTGCAGATAAAATGACTTGGCATATGAATATATTATTATTGTTTTAATAACTTTTTTGTAACAGTTGTAAAAGATTGATCCTATATTAATCACGTATCAAAAGTGGCGGCTGCTGATAACATGACTGGGCGTATGAATATATATCAATTGTTCTGATAGCGTTTTGTAACTGTCACACAAGTTGTTTCCGATCTGAATCGGTTTGTAACCGCCGTTTCGACCCACCACGCGCGGCGCGTCTTGGTTCTAGTGTCGGACTTGTTTGTGGTGGCCTACCTAACAAGGTGCTAACTATATCTCAAGGAAGTCTGTTGGGCCTATTTGGTGGTCTCTTCGACTGGCGAATATTTCCCGCAAATATGGCCGGTATCCCTGTTAGTTTCTGGCGATCGTTAATCTTCACTATTTAGATACACTTATTTTACTATTACGTTGGTGACCTGTCGGTCTAGGGGTAAGGTGTCAGACTTCTGTGCTGAGAGTCCGGGGTTCAGTCCTCGGTCCCGGTATGGATTTATCTGATTACCAAACCCTTACTTCACCTCTGACAAGACGTGTATTAATCACAGCTTGTGAGGGTGTGGAATGCCAGGTCTCCACCGTGGTTCGGATCCCACGTTAAATTGTAGATCCTTCATTTCATCTCACAATCACCCTACCATTACACGTCAGCGTAAGTGCGTATAAACCGAACGGGTAGTAAGATGTGGTGCTAATAATAATAATACTATTACGTTCTTCACATAAATGTTTGTTTTTCACACATAAAGAGAAATCATTAATATCATGAACATTTTCTTGCTCGAGATTAATATGGATCTTTCTACTCGTATGTGTGCCCGAACCCAAAAAAGTGGATTTTTATCATTCTGTCTGTCCCCATCTGTCTTTTTGTCCCTGGCCACAGAGCTGTAACGGTGTGCTGAATTTGGTTTAAACTTTATATCTAGGCCTAGATGTTATAGGGCAATACCTTGGGTCTTTTTTGTTGTTGTTCTTAGCCCTTAAATTAAGGGTAGCTTACAGATGAGTGATTTTTTATTAGTGGCTCTAACTATTTTGGCTAAAATGGATTTCTTGGGCGTGTCTGTTTGAATATTTTAAAATAGAGAATTTAATTAAAGCACTTATTGATTAATAATAATTAATAATATAGATAAAGCCGTATAATTACTTTGAATCGGGAGCTTTTTATAACCCCCCCCCTCCTCTATTTAAGCACCTCAAAGCTAACGATAAAAAATTATATATATATATATATATATATAAAGGTAAGTAAATAAAATATAATGAAAGGGAGGGGACGGGCTTGTAGAATATTGGGCGTGGGGGTGAAATGATTAAAGCCCCGATATCACTTCTTGAATGTAGGGAACCTCTCCCGGGGCCTTAAGGTGCGATAGTAACATTGTCCTAGACTCGCTCTAGTGTGGTGGTTTGGGGAAGGCGTCAGGCTCGCGGTCGACTGAATTGACGGGGAAAATCGGGATTAAAATCTCGGCCCGGCTGTGCATTTGGGCTATTAAGGATTTGTTTTCCACGTGCGATTTATAAACTGCGATTTTATATTCCTTATGTGGGTTTATTTTCTCAATTTTCTTTAATCAGCTTTACTCCACATACTAGTAGTTCTATTAGTATTAGACCTCGCTTCCTCTATTCAAATAATAATACATTTATATTGTTAGGAATACGTCATGTTCTTATTGTTACTACAGTCTTAAGATTTCTCTTTGGATTTAAGTTGAAATTTTTCCTATAATTTTCCTGGGATTTGAAGTAGATATTTCTCTTTGGTGATCAAGTTAGGTAAGAAAACAAATACAATATCTATGAAATCGTACATCATATTAATTAAAGATAATAATTAACCATGGCTCACGTGATTCAAGCCGTCGATCTCCCAATATAATTTTAAAAAATACCCCTTAGTTACTTAAGACGAGATATTAACGACGTTACCTTCTTGGAGATTTAGAAGCTATTTTGGGAAGCGGGTTGCATCTAAATTTGACGCGCCTTAGCAGTCTAAGCACTATCACACTTAGACGCAAATATACCTAAATAGAAAGTGAGGGAAGAAAATGAGAAGTTAACCCTGAGAGGGTTCTTGTCTATGTGCTGATGATCCTTTTTCTCTCCCTCTGACGAGTGAGTCCAAACAGTCGCTTTTAATATTTGAGCCTTGAAAACATTAACTTGGATTTTAAAACTACCGTTTTCGTGTTTTCTATCTTGGATAGATGTATTATGCTTCCACGGACTTTTTTAATCAACATCTGATTACCAAACCCTTCCTTCACCTCTGACAAGACATCTTGTGAATGTGGGGAATGCCAGGCCTCCACCGTGGTTCGTATTCCACGTTAAACTGTAGGTCCTTCATTTCATATAACAATCACCCTACCATTACACATTAGCGTAAGTGCGTACAACCCGAACGGGTAGTAAGACACGGTGTTAATAATAATAATAATAATAATATATTTAGCACTGCGTCTTACTACCCGTTCGGGTTATACGCTTTAAGTACTAATTACGCTAATGGATTAGGAATGGGGAAGGTTGAGTTAGAGGAAATAAACCCGCATTTGCGTGGAGGGATAGTGGAAAACCATTTAGGAAAAACCACCCCCAGTTCACCCGACCGAGATTCGAACCTCGATCTCCCCGTCCTCAGCAGTCGANTAAACCCGCATTTGCGTGGAGGGATAGTGGAAAACCATTTAGGAAAAACCACCCCCAGTTCACCCGACCGAGATTCGAACCTCGATCTCCCCGTCCTCAGCAGTCGAACTCAACACAACAAGCGCATTAGCCAACTACGCCACCAAGGCGGGTTAATAATAATAATAATGTAATCAACATCTTGGAAAGAAGAGTCCTACAGGCCTTTTGCGTTACTGAGCCAAATAGCCAAAGTTGTATATGCTTTGGAAAAAAAAGCGCCTACAAAAAAACTACTTAAAAGATAAAAAATAATAATTTTGTGACACTGTAGGACTATTTTTAAAAAAATATTTAATAATGTATGGTTTTTATTTCAACGTATATCTTTAAAAATCGTTGAATAAAACGTCATGTTATTGACATGGAAAATCCTATCGTGATTTGTTGTGACGTCAGAGATAGACAACGTTCTTAAACGAGAAACCTTTTGAGCGACCGCCATTTTGAAACGAATTAACAAATTTAAAAATTATGTACATACATCGTTCGGGTTAGGTTCAAAGAATGCCCTTGCCAAATTTAGTTAAAATTGGTTCGCACATTTGGCATTTGTCGCGTAGCAAAGATCTGGACAAACAGATGAAATACCAAAGAGGTAAGTTAAAATGAACCTTGCTTCACTCGGTCAATTAAGTTGTTTAATAGACTATCGTAATGCAGCGTAAATACGAAATACAGGATTTTCACGTGCTGGTAAAACTAAGAAACTAAAGGTAATTTAATAAAAACACTAAACAAAGACTTGACTATTTGTCAATTTGGGACATTAAACACATCATCATCAACAACTGTTTCTAGTCTGTGACCGAGTCAGTTTAGTAAAATGCTTCCATATTCCTCTTTCTTTCCACAACTCTTCCTTCTATATTCGTTTTCATTCTTCTCATCTCACTTGCACACTTTACGTTATCTACTCCTCTCATCTCTTTCTTGGTCTACCTTGTAGTATTTTTTCTACATACTTCATCTCCACCACTCTGCTTGGTAATATTTCCTTTTCCATCCTCATTGCTTTCTTTCTCTACTATCTCATGTACTCCCTGTACTCCCACTCTTTACCAGACAACTTCATTCCTTATCCTGTTTATCCTCGTGACATCTAACATGTTCCTCACAAACTTAATTTCCATGGCCTCCACTTTCCCAGTCTCTTTTACATTCATTGCCCATGTTTCTGCTGCATGTGTGACTATGGGTACAAATTACCCCCTGTACAACACTTCCTTACACTTCAAGGGCACTTCTCTTTGCCGAAGCGGGTCTCTTACACACCTATATAACAACTCCCCTTGCTTCCTCCTTCTTATAAGAGGACATTAAACATCAAGCTTTAAATAGTATATGTTTGCATAGAAGATCTAACTGAATAACTAAGAACGCTGATTCAAAAACATGTGTTAATCCTTTTTTTTTTCCTTCCTGAAACATTGGACGACGTAACTAACAACTTTATACATTTTCTCATCAAGGTCAAATTATCTTGTTTCAAACAGCATTGTCGAGACTTGACAAAATTAAATTTTTAAGAAAAATTAAGTTTCATTCCTCTATACCAGTGGTATCAAACCTGTGGTACGCAAATACATTTTAGGGCGTATACATAACATTGATTATATATATAAGCCTATACAAACTCATGATTTAACACATTTTGAATGTAAATTATTTTATTTATTTTTTTGCAGATTATAGAATATGTATAGCTTGCATTACGCACTAACAACTTTGAAAATACAAAGAAAATACAAACTATGGGCCAGTTTCATAGTCAAATTTAGCACGCCTCAAGTGCGGCGCTACACTAAACACGTGACGACACCTACCTAAACCAGAATGGAATGGGCCAGTTTTCTATGCGAGAACGGCCCATTCCATTCGAGTTTAGGTAGGTGTCGTCATGTATTTAATGTAGCGCCGCACTTGAGGCGTACTAAACTTGACTATGAAACTGGCCCTATATCTACAGGCACAGAGTTGAAGATAAATTACATCTGGGTGTACGCTAACCAAAAAGTTGAATACCGCTGCGCTATACTACTCTGTCTAAGGTGTCTCTAAAAAAAAAAGTTAACTTCTGTAATGATACTGTTTTGGACCCCTTTCATATATTCAAAAAGTCATGGATGAAGTGTATTTTTCTTTAAAGAACTGTATATAAAGTTTCCTTTAAATACTTCATCCATGGAGAATCACGCGTTTTCATAAGTAAACGTAGTTTCGATCTCCAGCTCTTTCAGATGTTTCTGTCAAGTGGGTCTGGAACATGTCAACTCAGCCTCGTGAGGAAAAATGTGGAGCTACTCGAAATAAAAAAAGTAGTGGCTTCGGTCTAGAAAACTGAGACTAACTCCCGGATGGTTCGTTGTGCTGACGACATGACAGACTCTATCCGCAGAGATTGGTACTATCTACACCAACAAGTGACGGCCGCTACGCTATGGAGTTTTAAAAATACATACAATACTGATATTTATCAAACTAGTTTCAATGTTGACCTAAAGAAATCATGTTGGTGTTTCATAACTCTTTATTTCTACCAAATTTTACTATAGTTTAGTTCGAGAAGTTACGGTCATTCGGCCACCATAATTTTATTGCACAATTTTAACAAGTGTATAATTATAAGCTCTAAATAGCGATTAAATAATTTCAAATAATTGCAGTTCTTGAAACATAACTTAAGGTTTCAAACTTGCTATTTTATACTTTTTGCCTACCATTGTTAAGGTAAAGTAATTATTAATGTATGGGGCTGAAATGTATAATAACTGGATATTCATATGAGGTGTAAGTAGTGTCCCCGGTCGGATAGCACAGCGCTCTGATTGGCCGGATTTGGTCACGTGACCACGCCTCCTGCTCTCTGATTGGCTGTT
>CABEEJ010002440.1:0-72403 GCA_901482245.1 Timema douglasi
GATGATTATAGTTCTAAGAGGGACGAGAGAAGATGATTATAGTTCTAAGAGGGACTAGAGAAGATGATTATAGTTCTAAGAGGGACTCTAGATGATGAACACAGATTTAAAGGTCCTTAGTTTTAGTTATATCCGACACCTTTGCTCATTTGATAGCGTACCTGCCTACTGAACTAAAGGTCCCGGGTTCGATTAATGGATGGGAAGTAATGTTAGAGGTATATTATATTACTAGTCGTTGAACATTAAATGTGTTGTCCTAGTTTATACTAGTGTGTCTGAAAAGTCAGTGTATATAAAGTAAGCTAGCTAAATCAGACTAAATAAAAACAAAGTAAAAATTATTTCAAACATTTATGCTCGAGAAACTCTTTATCATTTTTTTTACATGCGCTTGGTTAAATAGGACTATTAAATCTTGTAACTTGAGGTGTGAGTGTAGGAGGTGCGAAAAAAGGAAAAGTGTTTTTGCGGTTTTTATAAGTTTTTTTGGTCAAAGTTGTTGAATATTTGTCATGAGCTTAGCGACAATAGATGAGAAACGTTTTAATTGAAGAGAAAAAGTTGTCATTAAATTTTAGAACATCCTTGAGAGATATTCAACAACTGTTGAGGTCACGCTGTGGAGAAAATTAATCTCTATGTTTTTATTGGAGAAATATTTGATTTATTCTGATCAAAAAAAGTTTCCAAATAAAAACTGCAAAAATACTGATCTTTTCTCTCGTCCCCTTCTACCTCACCTTAAAGCTTAGTGGATACATCTCCGCGTGAATTCTGGGATTCTAAATCGAATCTTGTGAAGACCTAAGAAGTGATACACCAGCGTCGAAGTGGTTTCATTGTGAGCTTAAAATTTGTATTATCTAAATAAAAACTCTAGTATGAAATAAACAATTAAAATTGACTACAAAGATTACAAAAGTGATTGGGACAGTATCACCTATTTTTCAAAGATTATGAAAACAAACATGCCCATTGCAAAGAAAATTCAAAGATTATTTAATCTTCACAATCTATTATTTTCTAAATAAAAATTGAATAGAAAGTGTTGTATAACATTAGCGCAGTTTTTCGTTTTTTAAATCGGTTTCAAATTTAAAAAAATCAAATTAAGTGCTAAAATTATTTTAATCTTCCAAAATATCCCCTGAATTAGCTCTCTTCTACCACGGCATTGCACCTTTCTAGAAATAAAACAAGTCTGCCAAGGAAACAAGCAAAGCCACCACCAGTGACCTTGAGAAAACACCTTGTGATAAGCCATGCCCTACTTCTATAATTAAGTCAAGGCCGGTTCAAAATGCTAGGTTAGCGCCGTTTTAATTAAGTCACAATCAATATTTGGAAACTCTGGGCCTGTCTTTAGAAATGGAAGGCAAAGCGGTTGAGGGAATACCACCTTGGAAAATAAAGGTGTTCTTTAGGCATCGGCTTGAACATTATAAAACTATATTAATTAAGGTTAATTTGTTTTTTTAGAAAGTATTTATTTTACTGTTACGCGTATTAATGTCCGTTAAGAATAATCGCATCTTACACCCATCTAATCTAAGGAGAAAGAATGTGTGAGTAAATGGAAATTTTGTGAACGTTTTAGGATCCACTTAACGCCTACTGAACATGTATTTCTGTTATCAGTTTTATTTGACCCACTTCGGTGGCCGCGTGGTCTAACGCGCTACTCTCGTGTTAGACTAGACTGCTGAAGAAGGGGGAAACCAGGGCTGATCTCGGACAGGTGCACTGATAGGGTATTCCCTAAATTGTTTCTCACTCTCACTCTACGCAAATGCTGGTGCACTTCATCTAAATTAAAGCTTCCCAATCCCTAACACATTAGTGTAATTAATATATAGACGTATAACCTTAACGGGTAAGAAGACGCGGTGTTAAAAATATATATTACTCGATCTTGTAGCACATGTGTAATGTGAATGAGGACCCCGCCCGCTTCAGTGGCCAAATGGTCTGAGGCGTCACTCTCGTGTTATACTGGCCTGTTGATGACGGGGAGATCGGTATTAAAATCCCGGTTGGGTCTACTGAAAGTGGTTTTTCATAAATGGTTTCCCACTCTCCTTCCACACAAATGTTAGTAGATTACCTCCTCATCCCTACGCCATTAGAGTAATGATTATATATCCGTATAGCCTGAACAAGTAGTAAAACGCGCTGAGAAGAAGAAAAAAGCGGATCCCTTTGAGGTAAATCTGACCTGCATCAACATTGTCTCAGTGCATGCAGGTTATATTGTGGGAATACAATAGAATAGGTTTCAAGCTCACCTAATGGATATTAAGGTGGAGGGCAAGGTGACGCCAGTTAATGGCCGTATTTTTAGAGTTTTTATGGCATTAAACCTTTTTTGGCCAAAACAAATTGAATATTGCTTCAGTAGTTTTATACATATTATGGTAATATCAACCTTTCTATAAGCCCACTAAAAAATCGTTTATTTTCCAAGGATAACACACTCACACCCTGAAATAATATTCACAAATGAACACACTGATGACTAGGTATCCGAATTAATTTTCAAAAAAGACACTGCATTATTCAAATTTGTAATAAAATTATTAACGGTAGCCTAAAAACGCTTAAATATAAATTATTAGTACTCAACTATAAAATAAATTTTTATTCAACTTGTTGACTCACGCTCGTAGTTCTAGTAACTATATTTTATACGATAATTCATTGTTATAATGTAGCCTATATTTAAAATTGTTAGATTTTGGTTATGAGAATAACCGTTTGGTTGGTTGTTTAGTATTGAAGTTTTCTTTTGCTGTTTAATTCAAATTAATTGTTAAAAGTAGGAAACGTTAAAAGTGGCTTTAGATGCTGAAAACAATTATGGACAATTAAGAGAAGATATGCTTCCAGTTGATGACGTAGAGGAACCTGTTGCAGGTTGGACGGAGAGTTGTATTGATACTCATGTTTACAAAATTTAAACTTTATATTATTTCATAAACAATTTGTATGTTTTTTTCCTCTTTATTATCACAAAACATCTATTTATGTTAAATATATGTGAGGGTAGTTATAAAAATATTAATAACTGAATATAATACCATTAAATGTAAAATTTCATGCTTTATTTAACCTGTAATTGCCACAAGAGCTAAAAGAAAAACTAGAATGAATTTACTAGACTTTTTTTCTTAAATTTAATTAGGGAAGTATTGTTAAAAGGTATTGATAATATTTGTAGTGATAAGAATAGTAGTAATTAGTAAATTATAATTATTTCCAAATATGTTGACAAAAGCTACTTTCAGACAATGTTGGCATTACTGATACCATCTGCTAGCTTCTGCTAGCTGTCATGTAAAACCAAAGAAGTGATAAATTTACTGTAGTACAGATACAACACCCATACTCGGCCTTTAGTACATCACCAAGAAAGGGTAAACCCATATTTCACCAATGATAATATTTTTCGGCCAATCCGGGATTTGAATCCGGTACCCTTAACTAAGTAGACAAACGCAGCTAAGGTGTTGGACGTGGATTAACTAACGAGCTATTTTCCTTTTGATATTACCTTTTTCTTTCCAAGTCCTTTACCCTTTGGCGGTATACGTCGATGGCTTTGTGTTGAACGTACAGTATCTAAAGAAAAGAAATCTTAAATCTCCTGTTAATACCACGTAATATATAATGCGAAGAAGTAATAGCGCCTCAGTTATCTAAATTATTAAATAGGAACAACATATTTGACAAACACCGAAGTTTTTTTTTAGCAACACGTCTTACACGTCTTGCGCTATCTGACCACACTGGATATCATCTCTGAGGGAACTGCATGGTTAGTATTGGGAAACAGTTTTGCCATTTTCTTGTCTTCGTGTAGTAAATATTATATACATAGGAATATATATAAGAAAAAATATACAACGCTGGTTCGTCGATGCTGCTAGTAGCTTCTTATCAGCCCAGCTCACACACAACCTTCTGACAAAACTGAGAGTGAAGAGATTTGGCAACAGTTAACCAAGAGAGAGAGAGAGAGAGAGAGAGAGAGAGTGACGATAAAGCTTTTCTCCATTAGCTCTGCAGTTTGCTCAGCGGCGATTGGCTGTATCCGCACATCTACACTAAGGGCGTACGAGGAAGGTAGAATTCAAAGGGAGCAAGGCAGGAGAGTGGAAAAAACCATTTAGGAGGAATCACCCTAAATACTCCTAGTCGGTATTCGAATCCCGACCTCCCCTTTACAGATTTTTTTTAGCACCTCTTCTTACTACCCGTCCCGGCTATGCGCATACATACCAACTTCCACTAGCGTGTTAGGAATCAGAAGGGTCGAATTTATAAAGAATCGTATGAATATTTTCGTGGAGAGAAAGTGTGAAACCAATCAGGGAAAACCACTCTCAGTACACCCGGCTGGTGTTCAAACCCCAACCTTCCCGTCATCGGCAGTCTTGTTTACTGCGAGAATGACGCCTTAGAGCATGCGACCACCAAAGCTGTTGGTAATTAATTGAAACTCCCATGTTATCTCCAGGAGATATCTTTCATTATGTTGCACCGAGGGAATGGGTGTGTATATCTTATCGTGTGAAATAATGGAGAGAATAGCTATTGATCCGTGGCTTTAGAAAGATGGTTACGGTTATCTAGAATAAATAAAACATACTGTTTACTGTTCCAATAGATTTATAGTTATATATGTTAAAAATTCACTTGGATGTTTGTCAACAATTTTTATTTTTTTAAGCCCTACGTCTTAGTGCCCGTTCGAGTTATACACTTTTATACTAATTACTCCAATGTGCTAGGGATTAGGGGTGAGGAAGGTGTAATTTAGAAGAAGTGTACCCTAATTTTCCTTGAAAGAGAGTGGATAACCATATAGGTAAAACCATCTTCAGTGCTCCTGACCAGGAGCGGATCCTGATTTTTAACTATAAATAACATAGTTACTCACATTGTTAGCTTTCTGTTTAAGGTCATTTAATAGTTTCTCATTCATATCTGATTTTATGTATGTTTTAAACCATGGTCATCCTCTCCAATTTTTTTTAGTTCGGATAGTTTCTATAAGCTATTTGGAGTGACCATTCTTCAACAATTTTTTGAAAAATGGTTCACTCTAGAAGCTATGAGTAGTCTTTGCTTTGAATTTTTTAAATTAGATTATTTTCTAAGCCATTTAAATTGTTCCTCACCTAGAAGAAATTTTTGAAATTTGGATGCCCCTATAAGCTATTTAGAGTGATCCTCACCTTAATTTTGTATGTTAGTTAGATACCTCTATAAGATAATCTTTGAAGTGGCCTTCCACCGACAACATTTTGAAAATTGAATTATTTCAGAAACTAGGATATTTGAGGTTGTCCTCGCCTGAAAATTCTTCAAAATGACATGCATCTAGAAGCTATTTGGAGTTGTCCTCCCCTAGACATTTTTGAAATTTGGATGATCTGCCATTTAGATGCCTCTAATCTATTGGTTATTTGGTGCGGTTTTATCCGGCAAATATTTGACAATAGAACGCATCTAGAAGTCATTTGGAATTTGATCTGAGGCCATCTTTCAGCTTCATATTCGAGATTATCGGAGGATTTGAAATATATCTGGTGGGAACTATTCCAGGGGGGCAGAGTCCCCTGCATTTCCTCCGCTCTTCTGTCCACACAATACTCTATACTCGGTATTCGGGGATGAACTGCTCTCAGACGATTATTAGTTCTCTTTTATGTGTGGTAGTCTACCATCTCTATGTGGAATAATGTTCGTTTCTCGCTATGCACGACAAATATTCGTACATTAAAACGAATATTATTTCCACACTTGCATTAGCCATATCTAAAATTTAATAAACGTGGACGAATAACGAGAATGTGGGCCCGGATTGAGAGGTGTCTGCGCGTAAAAAAAAATCATAATTAATATGTGTTGTATTTTCTTTCTAAAATTTGAACTTTTGTTTTTCGTATTAATTTTATAACTTTCACAGGAAGGTCAACTGACCATCTGCTAACCACCCCCCCGCCCCCCGAATCCGTACCTGGACCTGACCGGGATTCGAACTTTGATCTCCCTGTCATCGGTGGTCTAGTCTATTGTGAGAGTGATGCCTTAGACCATGTAGTCACCGAAGCAGGTTTTGAAATATTGAGCCCAACATTATTCACAGGTGTTTGTTTGACTAAGAGGCTAATGGAGATCACAAAATCTAAAAAGATAATACTTAAATATTATGCCCTTAAGTTTTGACTAGTAGCTATAATTAATTAGGTATAATTATGTAATATTCAAACTTTTTTTGTTTGCTTACTCCCAGATATAATTTCTCTTCCACTTTGTGCCCCTAGAGTTGTTAGTGAATAATGTAAATTATACATATTCTATAATCTACATTAAGGAGAGAAAGAGGGAGGTTTTAAAAAATATGTCCTATGATCACGTGTACTTAAGTATTTGGTGGCGAACCCTAAATCTGGCTTTGATTATTAAATATGTATCATTAAATAATATATATTTGTATATATATTATTTAATTAAATATGTATCATTAATTATTTATATATTTATTTTAATTTTACGATCCCCCATCAACGTGTTCACGTACCCCAGGCCAATCCGGGGAATATTAGATCCGGAAATGGCGTGGGATCCAGCGGGGTAGGCTACAGGGGGCATAATATACCCGGGGCGCACCAACTACAAGGAATAGGCAACTGATAGGAACATCATGGACATTAGGTTAGATTAGGCTAGGTACTTAATCACCATCTAGTTTGTAAATAAAATGGATTAGAGTAAAGATAGAGACTAGAAACAATAATGCAGGATATTACGCCCCTTTTTTCATACTAGGTATTGTATAAGGATAGGATAAATGTAAAAAAAAATGTACCCCAGGTTGGATACCATTGGGCCAATGTACCGGCATTCATTTGGGGAGGAGAAAGGAAATCGGTAACCCCATTATCTAACTATAAAATAGCTGACTTGAGTCCCGACCTTCCTGATTAGTTGAGGATGATATCGCACTCCTGACTCTGCCGGACCTCGTGAGACGTCCTCTGTATAAGTACTCCCCCTCTCCAGTGGTATTCATTAGGTCTCGGCTGTGGGCGTAGATCGTATGAAACGCTTTGCTTCAAATTAAAATCAACCATCTATGATTTGGGCGCCGCATGGTCTAACGCACTATTCTCGCAGCAGACTAGACAAACGATTACGGGGAGATTGAGGCTCGAATCTAGATCGGGTGTACTGAGGGTGATTTTTTCCTAAATGGTTTTACACTCTACCTCCACGCAAATGCAGGTACACCTCCTCTTAATATACCCTTTCTAATTCATAAAATCATTAGCGTAATTAATACATAAGCTTATAGCCTGAGCGGGTAGTAAAACGTGGTGCTAAAAAAATCTATCAAAGTGTTTGTTTAAAATTCCGGTGTAATGGAAAATGTATTCGCATGATAGGAAATAACATGGGACACAAATGACTGGGAATTCACTAAACGTGTGCTCATGAGCACTTCTTCGCTCTTTTCTCCCCTCAACGGGGATAAGAGCGGTCTATAACAGTGGTCCTCAAACTTTTTTTTAGATAGTACACCTTGATCGTGACAAAATTTATAATGTACCCCCATGACAAATTTTCCCCAGATAATAAATATCAGATAATCGATCAAAGGAGAATATTCTCTTAAAGTAATCTAAAAAATTCCCCGCCTCGTCTTGTCATTTTGTCAATTTTCCCTGAAAATTTCTCACGTATCCCTGGGGGTACGTGTACCCCAGTTTGAAAGCTAGTGGTCTATAAAGATGTTGGAAATCTTATTGCACTTTGTTGTTGAGGCGTTGGGAAGTAGTTATCTCGTTCTACAGGGTGGCCCACGGAAAAATAGCCCACCTCCTATATCCAGCAGGCGCCTCACTCTGAATTGGAGGAGGTCAATCCCCTTCCACCTATATTGTGACATGAAGAATGAGCAAGTGAACTGCTTGTATAAAGTTTTATTGACTCATTCTTCATGTCACAATATGCATGGAAGGGAATTTACCTCCTTCAATTCAGAGTGAGGTGCCTGCTGGATATAGGAGGGGGCTATTTTTCCATGGGACACCCTGTATATTCAGACATGTGGTGGTGAATGCCCTCATATTGTTCCTTAGCTTAATTTAAGACATTAATATCTCTGGTGTCGGGTGTACTAAGGCATAAAATATCACCCTCTTTCACCTCTGACAAGACATCTTGTGAATGTGAGGAATGCCAGGCCTCCACCGTGGTTCGGATTCCACGTTAAACTGTAGGACATTACACATTAGCGTAAGTGCGTATAACCCGAACGGGTAGTAAGACGCGGTGCTAATAATAATAATAATAATAATAATAAATCACCCTCTTTCTATTGGTAAGCACTTGTTTTAACCAATTAATCCAAATAAAGGTACTAATATGATTTTAAAAAACTTGGCTAAAATAAACTAATCCAACATAATAGTCAAGGCACAGAATGTGGTCATAACAAGTAATGAATCAAGAGGTCCCAGTTTCGATTCCTAGTAATACCATAAGTATTTTTTCCTAAGAGGAATTGTTAATAAGGTCACCATCGTTTTGTTAATTAGACTTAAGTTAGGTGTGTAAGACTACTACTACCCCATAATTATCATCACATCAATTCAGCAGCGCGAAGTAACTGCATAGACGGTGTGCCCCAACCTCAAAAGACCGTTACATATAAGCTACTGCCAGTATAAAACCAAGAACTTCTAGACAACAAACCCTAGTGATATAGGTTAAAAGTTAAAAGTAGTTAAATTCTAAACTTATAATACCAACAATTCTTGAAAAATTTTCATGACGAACGCGGCATTTAACCAGAAACGATTTAAATGAAGAGAAACGTATGTAACGCCAGTGATAAACTTTCAGAAAATTCAGGAATGGGTAGAGAATTAAATTAAAAGTTATTTTTTTTATTTTGTCAAAAAAAAGTGTTTTCTCATAAATGCTGCCAAAACACGGACCTTAACTCAACCCCTTTCCCCCTCCCCCTTTAAAACATAGACAAAAAGAAGATAAAAATTGTTAAAAACGTCAAACTATTATTATTATTATTATCATCACCGCTTCTTACTACCCGTTCGGGTTGTACGCACTTACGCTAATGTGTAATGGTAGGGTGATTGTGAGATGAAATGGAGGACCTACAGTTTAACGTGGGATCCGAACCACGGTGGAGGCCTGGCATTCCACACATTCACAAGTGGTGATTAATACACGTCTTGTCAGAAGTTAAGGAAGGGTTTGGCATTCAGATAAATTTGTACTGGGACCGAGGATTGAACCCCGGACCTCAAGCACAGAAGTCAGACATCTTACCGCTAGACCACCAGGTCGCCGTGAACTTAAACTAAATGGCTGTTACCTTACTGTCCAACTAATTAGTCATACTCTCCTATTAATTACTCAACCCAGTCCTATCTTAATTCACCTGCAAAAGTGCCGCGTCTGATCGTTAACGACCGTGTGACGCAACGTGCGCGCGTTGACACAGGTGGTAGCGCGTCACATGATAGTCAAACACCGGAGCAGTGAATTGTGTTATTGTTCTAGAACACACCGTGGGACGCATTTACTGCTCTTTGGTAAAGTGGGTGTTGTGGTTTCTGAGGCGTGGGCCTGGTTCACATGGTACTAGAGAAATACATACATGAGAGTTACAGCTATTTTCGTCAATGAAGGCTTTTTAGTTTAAAAACAAAATAAATTAATAATCCAGCATTTTTATCGTAAAATTTAAGGGTCAGAGCAAACCACTTTATCGTGATTAAAATTATATCAACACTATTATTATTACTATTATTATTATTATTTATATTTGTCGAATTCAACTTGTGTCAATAGAAAAGCTAAACACGAAGAGATATTTAAGGAACTCCCATACCAATAATTTATCATGTAGAGGTTCTGCCTATAATATTTAAACTTATAATATTCTGATTTATGTTTATGCATATTGTTACTTCTTTTAAAATATGTATGCTCAACTAATCTTTAGTTATTTATTATTATTGCTATTTTTTATTCTTATCATTATTGTTTACTATCTTTTCGTAACTATTCATCAGTATATATAATTACTTAGCTATTATTGTTTATCTTATTTTCTCGTGTAATTATATGTATTTGTAAGGTACTTATATACTTTTCAGTGCTGTCCTGTTATAGGTCTTACGACTGTTGGTCAGCACTATAATAAAGGAAATTGAAATTACATAAACACAAATTTATAAGCACCTTAAATTGAATATAATTGTTGGAATTTGGTTGAAATAAAAAAGTCCTAAACTGCAAAAACATGTTTGTCAATTTTGCTAGTATTTTACTTAGAAAAAAAATTGTATAATTGTAGAGGTATTGATATTATATATTTAAAAATCAGCAGCGTCTGGTCATATTACCTCTCGTATAAATATATGAAAAAAGTTTTTGTAGCTTTTGTAATCGTCATATACTTTCCTACTTACTAGAATTCTGCTAAATATTTACCTAGATTTGTATGGAGCTATCCAACCACTCTTTATAAACACTCTAATCAGTATATGATCTACAAACTAACTTAATCTGGAACAGAACGTATAATACTACCCAGTCCTAGCAACTTATTACTAATTGGATAGCGGGACAAATATTAAATAGATTTGTCAGCACCACTTGGAATCGAACCGACTTTCCCTATACTTGTGGTTGATCATCCCAGCTACCATTTAGACATGAGTACAGGGAACTTAACCTAGTACATCAACCATTAAAAATACACATTCCTGCTTAGTTAAAATATTGTGTGTGAATATTTACACCCAAGGTGGCTTTTATCAGGAGGTCAGGGTTTTATTCCGGTGAATGCAATAGTACTTTTAATTTGTCTTAAGTTTGAATTTAAATTCTTTATATAAAGAAAGGCTGATTAAGTTAGTTAAAATACTCTTTCATCATATTTTCTTAGATATGAACAAGAGTTGGGTGCTATGAGATTGAAAAACCATTAAGTTTATAAATTTCCGTTGCGGACGCTGTGGGGATTGCACCCTATCCTTTTGGTTCCGAATCAAGTATACTTGCATTGAGATATCTCCCACTATAGTTGGATGCATTTTCTATACTTCTCCCACGCAATTATAAAATGTGTCATTACTAACGTACATTTATTATTATTATTTTATTATACTCCTCACACCATTCTCTCTACCTAACCCCACCACACATCTGCACACATATTGCATACTTACAACTTTCTACAGAACATACATGATTAATTACTTAAATGGAAACCTCTGCTTGTTAACACGGATTGACACTTTCACACCAGTGGAGTATTTCAGCCTGAAGCCTTAGGCAACCCATCGGACATAGTAGGCGTGCAGTAAGCATTATACTGGGTCATATAAAAGACTGTCCTATTGTACTATTGGTTCATACGTAACTTGGTTACTTTTATTAAATACATTCATTCTTCAATTAAGGTAAAGTAGTATAGCATTATAATAACATAGAATTATAAAACCTCTCATCAATTTGATTATTTGTTTACCTGCAGAATTAATACCTGTAATTGACATAGATTTTCAAAAATTGGGCTTCCCATATTTTCTCCGAGCAAATATTGATTTTCTTAAAGCACGCCATTCTCCCATCCACCTTCCTCCCTCATTATGTATTTTCTCTAGATAGGATTATTTAAGGCTCTGATAACAAACACGGTGAAAATAATTCGCGCTAATAACAAAACATCTTGGCAAGTTAAATATTAGCTTCACTTAAGTAATTAATTATTAGTTATGGTATGAAGAATCAAATTCAATAAATATAACTTCCAAATAATCTACATATTTACACTCCCTAATAGGTTGTATATAACTTCTATAAATATAAAATATAATTCAATAGGGTTTATTATTTTTAAATTAAGACACTTCCAAAAGAGCTTCACGAATCGTAAGCTATATAACTAATTTTCTAATTCATTTTGATTAATTTTCAAAATGTTAAGTTTAATTTTATATTATCTTATTATAGACTAATTATGACAAAAAAAGTTACTAGCGATCTAATCTTATAAGTAAGGATGAGAAGGATAACTTAGAGTAAAATGCATTTCTATCAGAATTGAATAAAAATATTAAAACCTTAGTTAAGAATACATGTGGAAACCAGCCAGTTCATCCTATATGGATTCACACCCCGACCTAACCGTCAACGGTGACCAAGCTCATTGCGACCCTAACACCTTTGAACACTCGACCAACGCTACCATTGTTATGGTTGATGCACGTATCTCGACCTACGTCAACCCGGGGAGATACGTTACAAGCGCTCTCCAGAATATGTACCAATACTGGAACGTCTCAGCTCTATTTACAGTGAGTCACTTGGTGCGACAGTGTCCTCTAGGGCTGAGTGGATAGAGGATCTCAAGAGAAGGGACATGGTATTTAAACCTAGTTAGTTTAACCTGATATAATTGGCTGAATTCGTTCAAGAGCATAATATTATCCAGATATTGAAGCTGTTACTGTTAGAGTTTGACGTTTCTGTCCTAAGTAAAGTTATTTTGTAAGCCATATGATGAAATAATCCTGTATTTATAAAACACACATTGAATCTCACATTAATATAAATTTTAACTAAATATTAATAAAATGAAGAGTTTGTCTGTCATAAGCGTTGCGTGGTATCTATCGCAGGTAGAGGTATGAAATTAAAAAAATTGTAGGTTCATGAACATGTGAACCTGGAAGCAGAAATTTTAAAATTTTGATTCGATTTTTTAAATTAAATATAAACTGAGTTGGAAGAAATAAAATGAGTTTATTTTCAATCTGTTTGAAGCAAAGAAAATAGTTGCCTGGGGTACCCACGCAATGAATTGCGTGGGTACCCCGGGTGATGCCAGTTACATATGATAGTATTAAATATTACTATGTTAAGTTTGGATTAGAATACCGTTTTGGTTATTGTACAATTTTCAATCTGACCGCCATAACAAACTACTTTAATATATTTGCAGACAAATAGTTAATATATTTATACGTCAAGCGATTTGCATTTATCAATTTTGATATATATTATTAATATCTATGAATTATTATTACTAGCACCACGTATTACTACCCGTTCGGGTTATACGCACTTAAGCTAATGTATAATGGCAGGGTGATTGTGAGATTAAATGGAGGACCTACAGTTTAACGGGGAATCCGAACCACGGTGGAGGAGGCCTGGAATTCCACACATTCACAAGATGTCTTGTTAGAGGTGAAGGAAGGGTTTGGTATTCAGATAAGTCTGTGCCGGGACCGGGGATTGAACCCCGGACTCCCCGCACAGAAGTCCGACACCTTAGGGTTTAGCCAGACTGACAAGCGTGCGAACAAGCGCGGGAGCGATTGGGTAGCCAAAATGGCGAGTGAGCGAGTGAGCGCGTAATTAGCAGATATATCTCGATAGTTGTTGATGAGGAGGCAAAGGCTTTAATCTTGGCTCAGTGATCTGAGGGTGGTTTTTGAGAAGTGATTTATTGTTGTGGTTTTCTCATCCTCTCTCCACGCTAATGGTGATTATTATTTGTAAAGGCCAACTTTGATTATAATGTTGATGTATTTTAACATATCAGTTTTACATATATACATAGTTTATGATCTTACCGGGTGACCTGGCGGTCTAAGGGTAAGGTGTCAAACTTCTGTGCTGGCGGCCGGGGTTCAATCCTCGGTCCCGGCACATATTTATCTGATTACCAAACCCTTCCTTACACCTCTGACAAGACATCTTGTGAATGTGGGGAATGCCAGACTTCCACAGTGGTTCGGATTCTACGTTAAACTGTAGGTCCTCCATTTCATCTCAGAATCACCCTACCGTTACACATTAGCGTACGTGCATATAACCCGAACGGGTAGTAAGACGCGATGCTTATAATAATAATAATAATAATACTAATAATAATCTTACCAATTAAATTAGGCCGTAAGTAGCAAGTGTGCTAAACCTATCGATAGCTATAAAAATGCCAAAATGAGAAGCGCTCGCGTTCAGTCGCTCCAGTCTGGCCACCTCTCATTACAACCAATGTGTTCTATTTTATATTTTAGTCGCTCGCTCAGTCTACTATCCCCTAGCCCTTAAATTTAGGGACAGATATCTAATTCCAAAAACCCCTCGGGGGAACCTTATTAAAATACCAGATAATAAGTTGTAGCTCAAGCTTTTGTCAAATTTAATATATCTTTGTGTGTGTGTGTGTGTGTGTGTGTGTGTGTGTGTGTGTGTGTGTGAATTCACCGAGAGTCTGATTAAAAATCCGCTCCTGTTTAGTCTTGATCTTTTTGAACAGTAGAAGCAGCCCTGGAATCTTTGTCACCGGAGGAGTATCAGCGCATTCTAGCGGTGTTGGCCAGAGACCTGTCCTTACGACGACAAGAGAGATGCCGGATAAGGTAAGAAGAAATAATACTTTTTTTTTACATTGAACTGCCGCTCTATGATCCATATATGTGTGTGTGTTGGTACTCTTTAGTGATAACATTATATTATATTATTATTATATAATCATTATTGTCATTATATTAAAAACGGGGGAGCTGAATTTTATCCACTTGAAATGGTCTCCATTCTGACATTTCTAAAATAAATTGCCTTAATAAAAATCCTGAATGGTATCCACTAGAATTATTTGAATCATAGCCACTAAATTCTGATTTGTATCCACTCTGAATGCTGTCCATTTAGACAGTTTTCAAATAAATTCCTTTAAGACAAATCCTGAATTGTATCCACTTACATTATATCCTTAAAATCCTTTGAAAAGTTTCTTTGAGAAAAGTCAGAATGGAGACCATTTAGGGTGGATACAATCCAGTCCCCTCTTATAAACTAGGCCAATCTTAATTCTATGACATGCAACGTCCAGATTTCAACCCATTAATTTACCATGAAGTTAAAACAAATTCATTTTCATAATTTTTACATTTTTTAACCTGCCAGGAACCTCCTCAGTAGATAGACGAGCTTCTTGCTGGGTCCAGTAAGGTCCCGGTTCGATTCCGGGTTATGTGGTCTTCTTTTTTCACGGTGGTGAATTGACGACCAAGAGTATTGGTCTTGTGTCTATTTTAAAATAAAATTAGTTTGTAGGTCGTGTGTTTATATAATGCAGTGATTTAGGACTGCGCACGTTAAATACCCCCGATAATATTAACTTATTTATATAATTATGTCTTCTTGAAAGAGATATATGAACCAAAGTTAATGGGCACTTCTAACCTAATTTAATTGATTTGTTCCCTTATCAACATATATGATACAAGTTAAAAACAAATATATGATAAATTTGTAAATATAAACAAACGATATCGGTTTTGATATTTTAAGATATTTTCAAAATATCCTTTGATTGTTTTAAATCTGAAACTATTTTACATACATTTTTTGATCGTAAAGGTCCAAATAGATAATAGTAATTTTATTAATTGCAATTAGCGTTAAAAAAATAAGTAAAAGACTAATATTATTGTAATTAAGTTATTAGGTAAATTATGTAAGTTATAACATTCTATTAGAATCATATTTATTTGATTAATCTTTCTAAATGATCGAATATAGTTGATAATGATTAGATTATTATGTTTAAATTTTATTATTAACATGTAAATAATTAATGTAATAATAACTGGTAGGTTTTTTTTTTACTTTACTACCAGCCCAGACAGTACCCATTTTACTAAATTAGTGGGATAGAGATAAGAAAGGTAGAGTGAAAATAAAATATAGTCCCATATACTTTGAGAGAGTGGAAAGACATTGAGGGAAACCACTCTAAGTAAAACTGGTGGGATTCAAACCCTGATCTCCCCATTACTGGATAATTATACTAGATGACCCGCTTTGGTGGCCGCGTGGTCTAACACACTACTCTCGTGCTGGACTAGACTGTCGAAAACGGGAAGATCGGGGTTCAACCCCAGTCGGGTACACTGAGGGTGGTTTTCCCTAAATGGTTTTCCACCCTCTACGCAAATTCAGGTGTATTGCCTTTAAAATAAGTCCTAATCCCTAACCCATTAGTGTACTTAATACCTAAGTGTGTATAAATCAAATAGGTAGTAGGACGTGGTACTAAAAAAAAATTGACTGGATGAACTTGACATTCAGCCCGCGTGGCCACCAGTGCGGGTTTGAACATCTTAATCTGTTAAGAAGGTCAGTGGCCAAGAGTGCCATAGTATAATACACAGCCTACCCAAAATTGGAAAAATGAGAAAGATGTATTTTACCAAAAAATGAATATACAGCCATTGATACTATTTATATCAAACAGTTTATTTGATATAACCTGAGAAGATAACTATGATATCGTAAAAAATATTAACTGATCATTTTGTAAAATTTTAAAACATTTGCATTTACATTTCGGTGCCCGAATAGTCTAACGCGCTACTCTCGTGTTGTACTAGACTGCCAAAGAAGGGGAAATCGAGGTTCAATCTAGGTCGGGTCCACCGAAGGATGGTTTCCCTAAATGATTTTCCACTTTCTCTCTCCAGGCAAATGCGGGTATATTTACTCTAAATATAACCTTACTAGTCACTTTAACTATTAGTGTAATTAGTGTATAGACGTGTAACCTGAATGGGTAGTAAGACGCGGTGTTTTAAAAAAATAGACATTTACACGTATGAAAAGTGTATTTTTAAACAGAGATTATCTGATAATACCAAGACATATCGGATGTACAAAAAACTGATTGAAATAATCAAATTGTTATGGTATTTTAGCAAAAGAATACAAGTTTTGTAAGTTTAAAAATTAGCATAGCTAAATAATTATGAGTGTAGGCTTCTTACGCTTCATATTTCAAATGCGTTGGCAATTAACATCCAACATTTTCGAAACACAATTTTTTGTATGACATGAATTGTTAAGCTATGATAGTGACAATACATGCTATATGGGTTTTAAGCCCTTTGATATTTTTTACATCACTATAGTAAATATCTAGCTAAAAGGTTTTTTTAGTTCTTTCACATATCAATAAGCGTTATAATATATGTGTTTGAAGCAAGGCCGTAGCCAGACAATAATTTCAGGGGGGGCTGGGTGGCCACAACCCCCAATTGCTGGAAGCTAGAAAAAGTTATAAATAATAAACAGTTCTAGAATCTATCTGAATAGTTTTTTTTGGCAACATTACCCCCTAACTGCCGAAGGCTAGAAAAAATCCTAAATATTAAATACCTCTAGAAGTTATCTGAAATGTTTTTTATTTGCAACATAACCCCATAACTGCCGTAAGCTAAGACAGTTTCTAAATATTAAACACCTTTAGAAGCTATCTGAATTATTTTTATGGCAAGATTACCCCCTAACTGCCGTAAGCTAAGACAAATTCTAAATATTAAATACCTCTAGAAGCTATCTGAAGTGAGTTTTTTTTATGGCAACATTACCCCCTAATTGCTGAAGGCTAGGGAATTTTTTAAATATTAAATACCTTTAGAAGCTATCCGAAGTTTTTTTATGGCACCATAAAGCTCTAACTTCAAAGGCTCGTAAAATTTCTAAATATTAAACAGCTCTATAAGCAGTCTGAAGTGTTTTTTTTTTATGGTAAAAGCCCTCTAATTTGTACTTGTATCTTAATTTTGATATTGTTTGAGCCATAAATAAAGCCATATATACTTTGTTAATAAAATATGGGGGGGGGGGGAATTTAACCCCAAATAAACCGTGGCTACGGCCTTGGTTTGAAGGGATCTACTTAAATAAATTAAACTATCTGAGTCTAGAAGAAATAACAAGTTCTAAACAAAAAGTAAACTTTTTGGTATTAGAATATTTTTAAAACTACGTTCCGTTCGGCCTATAAGTATATGTTTTAATTATTTTATGTGTTATGGGTGATGAGGGCTGAATTCAGATGAACTGTAGCTATATTTGCTTGGAGAAACAGTGTAAATATATTTGAGGGAAAACCACCCTCAGTACGTCCGACTGGGACTCAAACCCCGATCTTTCAGTCATCGGCAGTCAAGTTTATTGTGAGAATGGCTCCTTAGATCATCGAGTACCGAAGCGGGTCGTCATATAAATAGCATCCATATATTCTGGTAGTAAGAAGCATCTTGAAAATACAAACTTTTTTTGCAGTCAGCATTGATAATATTTTACTATATTATTAGTATTATTTTATAAAGATTGATATTAGCTATTTAAAGTTACAACTACAGATCACATGTATTGATTTATGAATGTATAAAAACTTTTGAAGTAAATTTTGTATATGTCAACAAAAATCCCATCTAAATTAGTCTTAGAATTATACATCAATCTTATTATCTGGGTTTTATTCTTGCACATCACAATATGTTAATCATACAAATCTGTGATACAGTCTGTTAGAAATCGTAGATTTACATGAACATTTTTGCACGTGGATCATTATTAATTAAACCTTAATGGAGACAAAGAGTAAATAGAGGTGCCTATTACTCAACACTGTTGAAATGTTAAATGCTATTTGGATAAAAACTGGATTAAAAGGCCGTTTTTGACCATTTTAGAATGGCTTCACAGCTAAGTATTGTTCACAAATCTTTATTCTGTCTTAATAGGGACATAATGTAATTATTAACAATACATTTTGTCGTTTTGTTCCTAATCAAGCCACTTTAAATTTCGAATAATCATTCAATTACTAATAAACTGTACTTATTTCTGGCATATTGTAGGTTTTTTTCTTTTCCCTTCCACACCTCGCGTGCACACACACAAAGGCAGATGCTAGCCGGGAGCCGAGTTTGACCTTCTATGATGAACGCTCTTAATTCGTCCAACTATGAGAGGTGGGTCTGTAGAGAATATTACATCAAAGGGGTCGTATTTGGCAAGTTAATCATCATTCTTTAATCCACGTGACTGACACTCCTATTGTAATGTACCGTCCCATGAGAATCATTGTTCTTGTATGTTGCGTGAGTAAAACAGGAAGTACTGAAGATAGCCTTCAAGGTCGAAGATAATCTGGGCTTGAAAATAGCGACATCAAGTGCTTGTCACACAAACCATACTCAGATACGGCAAATAATATGTTCTGTGGCTCTCTTTTTTAAATCTTCTAAACATATATTGAGTGACCCATTGGAATTATACATCATTTTAATTACACTATTTAAGTTAGGATCAGGGCGGTTAGTTTTAGAATAAATTTACCGGGAATTTGGAGCGTGGGAAAAAATTGAGGTAAAAACACCCTCGATATACCAACCAAGATTTGAAACCCCGACTTCCACACCACAGACAAACCAAACTAGATGAGCTTGATGTTTAGTCTACGTGCTCACCTTTGTGGGTAGTACAGCATCAATGCCAAGAAATTAGTAATAATCAGAGTATAAGTTTTTATGACCTAAAATTAATAAAATATTACATATAAAACGACCTATAAATTCTAAAATAGATTGCTTCAAATTTACAAACAAAAAAAAAGACCTAAAATTATGTACAAAACTCGTGATGAATACACATGGCTAAACCAAACACACACTTTACAAATATAAACTAAAACATATCCATGCGATGAAACGTCTAAGCTCTTACATTCTGCTGAATATAACATTAAGTTTATAAAATCTGCTGCCCCCTCTCAACGCAACCCCTCTTCAGCCTAATTGCAGTCCCATCAGGAATGTGTATTTTACAAACATACAAGCAAAGAGGATACAAAGTTTACAAAGTGTATTGCCTACATTTATCTTCTCATTCCGATAACTCTTTCTTGGAAACATTATGTTTGAGGTTTGAGTCATCATGAATTTATAAAATACTTTTGCTATTAAAAATATTCTTATTCATGGTAAAGGCCTTTAAATGATTCAAAAATGACTCAAAGAAAGAAAATGTTACGTAGTATTCCAAAATGACAGCTAATGACCAAAATATAACCTATATAATATATATTTTTAAAACCAGGGGATTATGAATAGATATTATGTACTAATGAGCATTGTATGTGACGAGCCAAATAAAATACATGTCATCAAAATCCGGGCCCTGGTAATAATATACAGTACTTACATGTCAATTTTTATAGCATAAAACTTTCATACCACGACTACATTATAAGTAGGAGATTTTAGTTCTATCCCATCTAAGAGCTAAAATAATTATAAGAATAATGTATAAAATATGAACGTTACTAATACCATTTTACTACCTGATGATTTACTAAATATCCTAACTTAGTAGAGGGCATATAATTTTTCTCACCCAAACCTTTAAGCCAGGCTATACACGCTGATGAGGGTGCACTTCTTTTAAACAACATTCCTCCTCCCTTGCCGATTATTTTAACCCATGAATGATCATTGTGTTAAACATAAAATAATGAAAATAAATGGTGACTCAATCGTATATACTTTTTCATTTAGTTTAATATAACAAGGAACATAAAAAAACTAGTTTGTCAGTAAACTATATTTAAATATTTTTTCCTGAGAAAACAACTTTACTCTCTTCGATGGCCGCATGGTCTAACGCGTTACTCTTGCAGTAAATTAAACTGCCAATGACGGAGGATCGAGGTTCGAATCTCAGGTGTGCTGGTGGTTTTTTCCCAAAACGTTTTCTCACTCTTCCTTCACGTAAATGCTGGTATACTTTCTATGAATATAGCCTTACTCATCCCTTAAATTCATTAGCGTAACTAGAATATATGGGTATAACTTTAACGGGTTGTAAGACAAGGAGCAAAAAAATTTAAAAAAAATCCAAATAAAACATTATTTTAAAAATTATATGAAATCTTCACATATAGATTTTGAAAAAAAATATATATATATTCAATACATATTTTTAAAATTTCAAATTTAAAAAATCTGTCATCAGTAAACTTCCTTTAAAAAAATTTCTATCTTAAAAAGGGTGAGTTTATTATTATATTTACCATATAAGACAAACTCCAAATATCGATTCAAACAAAAACATTTATATTTTCAAAAATTAGTCTTTAGTAAAACTCTACTCCCTAAATTTAGAGCTAGAATCCAGATCCTTATTTGTCAGCGAGGTATGAGCATATAATATTTAAATAACAAGATAGATTAGATAGCCAAGCTAATATATTTGTTAGGTACGCTTGTAGCCGCATATAAATATCATATTATTTTAATTGAAAAATGAAACTTAGACATGGGAATGGAACCTGGGATATTTGACTTAGTACGGTCAAAGGTCCCGACTCCCAGCTTCTCTTTTGGTGTCTATATGTAATTTTTAAATTTAAAGAATATCTAAATACTAACATTAAACGAAGTATATGAAACAATTTCTCCTGTAGTCCCGGGCAAAAACAGACAGAATTTGTAAAGCCACATTTTTTAATTCAGGGTCACATAAAACGTCAAGAGCTACCATAATCTCGTATTGGAAAATTTTCTCTAATACAATACTATCCCTATTTGAGAAAATAAAAATCAGAGCCATTGATTATACTACCTTAAGACGAAGACAATCTCACACATACATGTTAAATTATTATTATTATTATTTTTAGTAATAGTAGTAGTAGTAGTAATAGTACTAGTACTATTATACGTACATTCCGTTTACCCTGAAAGGTAATGCACCACTATGGATAACACTATGATTGGGTGACCAGGTGGTCTATAGTTAAGGTGTCGGACTTCTGTGCTGGAGGTCCGGGGTTCAATCCTCGGTCCCGGCACATATTTATCTGATTGCCAAACCCTTCCTTCACCTCTGACAAGACGTGCATTAATCACAACTTGTGAATGTGTGGAATGCCAGGCCTCCACCGTGGTTAGGATCTCACGTTAAACTGTAGATCATCCATTTCATCTCACAATCACCCTACCATTACACATTAGCGTATAACCCTAACGGCTAGTAAGATGGGGTGATGATAATAATAATAATAATAATAATAATAATCACAATGACCCTATCATACAAACCTACATCATAGTGGAGAAGTGGAAGATTAGCTTGCCACTCTCTGGGCAAACAAAGACAGGCTACACCCCCTGAGGATCGAAATAACGTCCCTTAGAGCTGTGATTGATCATCTTGTTCCGCTACTCTGATATGTTACTGTTATTGTTATTATTAGCACCGCGTCTTACTACCCGTTCGGGTTATACGCACTTAAGCTAATGTGTAATGGTAGGGTGATTGTGAGATGAAATGAAGGACCTACAGTTTAACGTGGAATCCGAACCACGGTGGAGGCCTGGCATTCCCCACATTCACAAGATGTCTTGTCAGAGGTGAAGGAAGGGTTTGGTAATCAGATAAATCTTTGCCGGGACCGAGGATTGAACCCCGGCCACCAGCATAGAAGTCTGACACCTTACCCCTAGACCGCCAGGTCACCGTGATATGTTACTAAAATACCTTGTCGAAAGGGATCGAGTGGTTTGGTGTGTAGTGGTCGTGCATCCTTGTTCATTTGCAGGAAGCAAAGTGTATTTCCCCCTGCATGTTTTCCCCGTCTCTCTCCGCGCAAATGTGAGTTTATTTCTCCGCAGCCACCTTCGACTCTAGAGGGCTTTATGCTGGCAATGGTACATTAACAATCGTACGAATTCGCGTATCATGATGGAATACATATCCAAGCTATTATAGTTTTAGGTAGGTTATAAACGCAGCTAAATATCTAAATAATTTTTAAATTTAAATATTACACCTGGACATGGGAATTGAATCCCAGACCTACCCTCCCGAGAAGAAGGTGGCTGCATATCTGATAGCCCACGATGTTACTTGATCGCTCATATGTAGCTCACGATCTCCACAAATACATCACAGACTCTGCCTTAAAATATAAGCGAGAATTACCCAAAATACGGGATGACTCCTGGATAGCTCAGTGGTTAGAGCATTGGCGTACTAAGTCAAAGCCCCAAGGTTCGATCCCCGTGTCCAGGTATCATTTTTAAATTTAAATAATACAAGCAAGTTTTATTTGTTTGTTTAATTTTCCGTTATTCTCTGATTCAAATATTTCTGTAATTAACACAATTTTAGTTATCATCGTTCCTCAAGACTATGACTAAATTAATTGTTCAACCAATATATAAATGAACATAGCTTAACTATAGACTATGCCAGTATAAATTTTTTGTACATTGCGCGTCTTACTACCCTTCCTGACAATCTACATATTTACACTGATTGAATAGGGATGGTGAAGAAGGAATTCAGAGAAAGTGAACGCAGATTTGCGTAGTATTAGGTCCCTAGTAAGATAAAACTAATAGTTTTCCTTCAAATAAACCTTTTTGAAATATTAGTTTTGAAGTTCGGAAGTCGTGTGGAGATATTTATAACCTGTTGTTAAAAAGTGCCCTAAATATGAAACAAATAACATGTGTATTTAAAATGTGAATATATTCATTCTCACGATGATGACAACCGATTTTCATCATAAAAAATATTTAAAGATGATTGAGGATGTAACAAAAAATTTCAAATTTCATATATATTAAAATGAGAAGCCACAACTTCAAAGAATCACTTTTTTTTACAGTGATTCCTAGAGTTCTTTCAAAACTATTTTAACTATTTTTACTTTCTTTTCTATCTTCAAACTATACGAATATATATATATACTTTAACTTTTCGAACACAAAAGGTAAAGTATTGCGATATTAAAAAAACCTAGCCTGAAATATTGATGGATGTCGACGTCTCATGACCCCCCGATCTCTAAAAAGTGGTCTTTGCAATTCCGTTTGTCTGTGTGTCTGTTTAGACTTAAAATTAAGAGTAGTTTAATAAAAGGCGAAAAGAGAAAAAAATAGATTTTATCAAAATAGGCTCTAACGATTTTGATTAAAATTCATATCTAGGCGTTGATTAAGGTTATAAATAAATTTTCCCGTAAAAATAACTTTTAGGATACTTTATAGAAGCTGAAATTTACGTATCTGTGCAACTATTTGAGATACTAAATAACTTAACATTGCAAAATTGTAGTACTATTAAAAATAAAAAACTTTAGTATGGAATATATTTTTATAGATCCAACAGTTTCTGAAATATTGGCAAATATATTAATACAATTTTGTGAGCTTTAGTTGTAAAGATATACTACTTGAGTTTTAACGCAATACTTCTCCAATGCCATAGAGTAATTAAATATAAGTAAGTCTCTAACAGTTTATGTTGTTTTTCCTTAAACCGCTTAGGAGAAATTTTTGTACAACAATGACCTATATCCTTCATTTTAGACTCAATAGTCAATATTTACATTTTTTATGGGTCAAAATTTATAAATGAGGAATTTTATAGCAATGAGATGACATGAAGATGTGCAACACCTAATAAAATGTCGACAATTTTAAACGGAAATCGAAATTTTAATACGAAGTGTTGACCCTTGTGGACCCAATATTGATCTTTTTTATCGGTCCAAACATACAAATGAGGACATTAATTCTTTAAAATAAAATTATAAAATTTATAACCACAAATCAAAAAATGTTTTACATAAGGATAGTGCAATTTATTCTTGGGTTTTCTAGTGTATATTATTTTGATTTACATATTTTACAAGTTTTGAGTAAAGCTTTCCATTTTTAAACAATAGAGCGAGAAAGTCCGTGCGGAGCTCCGTACCATATATATATATATATATTAATAAAAGCAATAATTCAAGGATTTCTATATACTTTTTTACAAATTTTCAATAGCGAAGCCATAATATACGAAATATAATTTTTGCTAGACGGTGAATGTATGTACGCAGGGTTCACGATGCTATAAAAAATACTATTGGTGTTTCTAAGAAAAAAAATTTGCTCTGGAGACTTGTATAAAAGTTACAAAATGTCTGAAACTATGCTGGACTTCTACATTAAACATTGTGACTTGAGCAAGAAATAAAATTGACTTACGATGTTTTTCCCACTCTTATACACGTGAAACGGTGTGTACCAGCATATGTATTCACCACAAACCGCTTCATCATGTTCCAGAAAACTCGAACAAAAACACTCTAAGGTACAAGGATATTTACTGAATTTACTTTAAATGTAGGTCAGCTGGATTTATGATTCATTCATTTTTATTACATTCATCATAAGCATCTTGAGCATAATCATCCGGGGCAGTGGCTGTATGTCTTGGTCGCCGTTGATGAATAAGTTGGAGTTTGAACCTAAAACTCGTGTATATTTATGCAACTTTGTCTTACTAACAGCCTAGGTTATACTGCACTGACACTGCCTAACCTTTAATTAGGTTTACATATGAATAACCTTTCAGAATATATAAAATAATATTTTAGGGCTTTAAATTCACCTTAGCTTATCAAAACTAGCTCAATTTTACAAATGTCAAATTTGACGAATGTATAAATTTGTTTTCATTTAATTCATTTAACGTGCACTTTCTGAACTGACTGATTATATCAGTACATGATTTATAAACTATATTAGTCTATAACAGACACAACATCCAGCCCCCGGTCGTTAATTCATCACTTTGAAAGGGGAAACACCACATTTCACCAATTACAAATAATTCGGCTATGCCAGGAATCGAATCCGGGACCCTTGACTCATTAGACAGACCGACCACCAACTGAGCTAAGGTTTCGGCCTGTGGAAAGATTTAATTGGCGTCTAAATATATCAAAGTTTCATTTCTTCCTATGGTTATACGACTATAAGATCATTAGATAAGGAAGTTGCATTTAAAGTAATGAATATGAGATTACTGCGACTAAAATTAAATGCAATCATTTTAAACCAACGCGTTAAGTGCGAATCCAATCGAAATTTGTCCATTCGGCGCGTACCAGAGTGCGTTTACTTTAGGTGTGTTGTCCTAGGTTAAGTTAGCATGTAAGGGGTTTATTAGTATAGTGAACAAAAAATATCTTGATTGAATTAATTAATATTCTTATAAAACAATATGACGAAAATAAGGGCAGGGTCTTCGAAAATAAAGTGCTTAGGAAGATAATTTTTCCGAAAAGGTATGAAGATACTGGGGAGTGGTAGAGGTTATACAATAATGAGATACATACCTGGTACTCATTATAAAACATTTTTAGGATCATCAAGTCTCGCAGATTACGGTGGGCAGGACATTCAGCACTAATGGGAGAATATAGAACCGTATTCAGGGTACTGACTGGCAAACCCGATAAGAAGATACTATTGGAAAGACCTAACCGTAGATGGTAGGATAACATTAGAATAGATATGAAAGAGAGGGGCTGTAATGAGGTGGATTGGTTAGAATTAGTTCAAGATAGGGAAATAGTGTAATGAGGGAGACTGGATATAACTAGTTCAATATAAGGATAGGGTGTAATGAGGTGGACTGGATAGCACACACCCAAGATATAGATAGAGTGTAATCAGGTGGATTGGATGGAACTAGCTTAATATAGGTATAGATAGTGTACTTTTGTAAGTATGGCAATGAACTTTCTATTCCTAATACCATACAGTAAGTAAATATAAAACAAAAGCCTGGATAACGTAATCGTTCATTCATAAAATATGAATCACCCTAAATATTCAATAGATATTAACTATTTACTATTAAATACCATAAATATGATTATATTTATACTATAGACCCTACTATGAATACGTCATTAGTTCATACTAAAAATACATAAGTATAGAATATAACTATTATATAATGTTAACACACAAATTTATACAATGATATGATATAATATGTATATACTTATGTTTTATTTTTCCTTTGAATACACTCATATTTTACTATACCCTATAACATATAGCTATGTCATTGTTACTGCTTTCTAGTAATTTCTAATTAATATTTATGGATTAAAAATTAAGGCCTACACCAGTTTTATAGATTAAAACTTTCACCTTATATGACATTTCCCACTTGACCTCATTTTGGTTTTGCAATGACGTGTACACATTTTAACAACATTCAGCATCCATTATTTTGGTTGCAACGAACACATTTCGACGTGAACTGCATATTCATTAAAAGAGAAACTGGAATATATTCACATGTATCAAAGAAAAGAGAAAAGTTGAGCCATACTTAACAGCATTTACAAACTATATTCACTGGCTTAGTGACGCATAGTGCGTTAATATCGTATTGGTACTCAACTGTATTCTTTAGACTAAATTTTACTTTTTATTATTCTAATATAATTCCAAATTAAACATGCCCCCATTTTTTAAATTTAGGATTTTTAGACACAACCTCTTTGTTTGACCTTTCACTATTTCCTTTTAGTTATGACAATCGGTTGGGTAGAATTCTGGGCATCACTGTCGAAAGGGATCACTTTAAATTTTAAATATTATATTTATGGAGCAGCGCTATTTGTTGAATGCTTATATCAATGTCGACGGGGAGGGGGAAACCACTATTTTATACTCTTAACAATATGGCATAAAAACAATGAACAAGCTCATGCAGTATGGTTAATGACATCAAAGGTTGTGAAAATATCTGGCTACAGCCGACTACCATGGATGATTGTATGATTCAAGACCACCACTGGCTTATATTATATGTACTGTACAGTACCTAACAAAGATTACATGTAAATTGAAACAAATAACGAAAAATAAATTGATGGGTGAGAATTGGGTGAAAAAAAGACCTCCCACTCCCACCTTAGGAAAACATAAAATAATGTGGGTAGAGTCCAATGCACAAAGATAATATCAACTTCCTTTTGTCTGTATTTTTTAAAGGAAGTATAGATAAAGTGGGGAACTATTCAGGATTTAAAAAAATCCGTACCTTCGGTGAGGATTCTAACCCCAATATCTATATCAACAAAACACCAAACAAGAACATACTGACACCTTGGTCTTCATGTCCACCGGTGTGTGTTTTGTTTTTAGCAAAGCGTGTCATTACCGATTTGAGTTACACGCATATCCACTAATCACGCTAAAAGGCTAAGTATTAGGAAAGTTCTATTTAGAGGAAGTGTACCCACATTTGCGTGTCAGTAGGGTAAAAACAATTTAGGGGAAAACTCACCTATGACACCCGACCGGGACTCTAACCTCGATTTTCCCATAATCGGTAGTTTAGTCTATTTTTAGTTTGACGCCCCATATCATGTCTCCACCGAAGTGGGCTTATCTCGAAATTAAAAACCTGAATATAAAAGTACAAAGCCGTACTACTGTTCGTACTTGTACTATTTGTCCAACACTTTTCAACAGTTGGTACCTGCCTCCTACCATGATTGTCAGTCCAAACAGGTCCACCTTGCCTTCAAACGATGTTTACTAGCCAGCTCCTGTTAATTATACTATTGTAGGGCACGTCCTTGCGTCACTGCCTGGAACGCGCGTGACGTCACTGTACGAGGGCATGCCGGGAGGACATCAATATTATGGGGAAACGTTACCAAAAACTTTACGATAACGAGCGCTCATATTTTTCTGAATGAACAGTCAGGCTGTACGCAAATTTGTAATGGGATGAGGAATTTTAAATTGTAAGGACATTTACGGGCATTCACCTGGAGCTAGGATGGGAAATGAATAGTGAAGGAAAAATAAACCTTTTTTACATCCAATGAAGATTAAAATCTCACCCTCTCAAATCCTCAAGTAAATCAATATTTTTGAATAGCTTTAGATAAAACAAATTAAAAGATCATGACGTGCCATTATAGTACAAAGATTTGCGGATTAAGGGTATCATGCGACCAGCACAACGAACCTTTAAGCTATTAATTTCAGTTTTCTAGACCAGAACCACTACAAATTTATTCAAGTAGTTCCTCATTTGTCCTTACGAGGCTGAGTTTGACTCCGTTGATTCACATAAAAATCTATAAGAGCTGGGGATTGAGCCCAGGACCTCTGTATCTGTATCCAGGAACTCTGACCACTAGATCAAACACAACTCTTTAGAAAGAGGTATATTTTGGCCAATGTCACAAATAGAAACATTAAATATAAAGAGACCTACATTTGAGCTTTGCAAAAGGAAGTAAGAAATATGTTGAGGTAAACGTGTCAATATTTATTGTAAAACCTATATTTACACCTAGTTCGTAGCAAAACACATGTGCACATGTTCGTGCACTTACATGTGGTCAATGGTTCTCAATGAGGTAATTGAATTTTTGGCCGGTTCATAGGGCACGTGGGGTTTAATTGTATGGATAACATTAACTACGACTCCATGAGTAGTTCTACTAGGCTTGTATCAGTAAATTATTGTTCATAAAGATTGTCTTTTAGACAGTGAGAAATATGTTGATGTATTATTTTCTCAAACATTTTAAAGAAACCATTTATAAGAGCAATAATCCTATGATTACATAAATTAGTTTTTGAGCTTGTTTTATATATTTTAGGTACAACACATGTTTTCCATGCCAAACGAAATGTTCCATTTGTTTGGCTAAGGTTAAAAATATACGCTGACAATGGACTCAGAATGTGGGCAGAACCCTTTACAATAATACTAGAGTTTCCATCCGTTCCTGCACACCTACTGCACCCAATATCATTGCTGAGGGAACTGCAGGTCTTATGGAGAAAATCTTTGTCTTCGCTCTCTCTCTATCTCAGTTAACTGTTGCCAAATCTCCTTTCAATTATGTCGGGAGGTGGTGTGCTGGGGTAAGGAACTACTGGCAGCATCGATTAGCCAGTGTTGCGAAACATGTCTTATATTTGAGGGGAGCTTTACCACACGAAAACGAGGAAATGGCAACGCTGTTTCACATTAATAACCATACAGTTTCCTCGGCGATGATATCGAGTGTAGATGAACTCGGTTTTCAGTAGCAAGAGATACAGCCTAGAGTGTGATGTGGTGAGGCTTCAAGGACACGATGCGTGTTTGTTCATCAACGAGTCCTGGTTACCATTAAGGTTATATATATATATGAACTAATTGCGCTAATGTGTCAGGGATGAGAACAGTTTAATTTACAGGTAGTGTACCTACAATTTCGTGGATGAATAGTGAAAATCCATTTAGGGAAAAATACCCTCAGTACATCCGATCTCTCCATTATCTGCAGTTCAGTCGATTGCAAGAGTGAAACCTTATACCGATGTTTGCCAACCTTTTGCAACGTATAGCCCCAATTTTGGTCTTTTGAGAACATCGAAACCACTTGATAGCCTAAAAGCATTCAAGTGCTAGTTTTTAAATTACTATTTTTACTGAATATTACTACGGGCTATCCGCATTTAACTACACCTAAGGGGTAGACATAATATAGAGATAATGTACCTTATTTACGTGAAACGAAAAGGGGTAAACAATTTAGGGGAAAAAAATTTCCCCCAGTACACCCAGATGGAGTTTGAATCCTAACCTCATCACCGACCAATCAAACCAAACCAGCGTGACACGTGGCCTCCCCTCCCCCCCCCNCACAAAGCTTGATTTAGTTACTATAAATTGTTTGTGTGGTGATTATATGAATACGACTCAGATGTCTCAAGAGAGACTCAATGATCTCGGCTGGTATTTTGGAGGTTATGGTAGCAGTCTCACTCGGCAAAACACAGGACTGCTACAGAAAACTAAGTCAGTCAACACATGTTACAGTTTAGTAACCAAAAGGGACCTAAACAGTAGCTTAACAGGTTTTTTAAAAATAGTTTTAGCTGCTTACATATTTATTTGAACTTTTCACCTTCATTTAATCATTATAAGCGCTTTAATATGTAAATATAAGGCAATAACCGCAGCAAGCATTGCGACATCACTCTAAACACGCCGTGACCCCCAGGTCGGAAAACATCGCCTTAGAACATTCGACTGCCGAAGCGGATAATTATTTATATTGATGAACTAACTATATTTGGAATATATAAATATTAACAATCAAGTTTGGGTGAATCTGCTTGCAAGTTTGCCGATCTCTGGTTTAATGCGAGCGTGTTGTTGTGCTTCCAATTGTACTGTACAATACACTTGAACTATGAGTGAAGAATCAGTCAAGGAATGGGACGAGTCATGGATAGCTCAGTGGTAGAGCAATGAAATTAAGCCAAAGGTCTCGGGCTCAACTCCTGTGTTCAGGTGTCATTTTTCAACTAATTTAAATGATTTTAACTATGGTTTCTTCCATACGGACATTCCCGTAGTTACAATGATTTACACCTTGTGCGTTGATATTCATATATAAGCTTATTACATATAAAAACAATAATTTGTCTAGCTAAACATGAATTTAATATTGTAAATGGAGACACTAAAGTGATACAGTAGCTCATCATCATCATCATCATCATCATCATCATCATCATCATTGACTGTTTCCAACCTGTGACTGGTTCAGTTTAGTAAAATGCCACCACCTTTCTCTGTGCTTCCACCATTCTTCCGCCTTTAATCGCTTCTATTCCTCTCCTCTCACTTGCACACTTTTTGTTATCTGCTCTTCCCATTTCTTTCTTAGTCCCCCTTGCGGTCGTTTTCTTACACTCTTCACATCAAACATTTTCTTTGCCATCCTCGCTTTTCCCATCCTCATTACATGCCCGTACCATCTCAATCTTGTTTCCTCTACTATCTCATGCACTCCCTACAGCCTCGCTCTTCCCCGGATCACTTCATTCCTAATCTTGTTTCTCCTCGTGACAGCTAAAATGGTTCTTACAAACTTCATTCCCAGTGAAATTTGATGATTAAAATAAAAAAACCTTTGAATCGCTTTATATAAAACCAATCAAAAAGATAGGTAGGGCATATAATTAATAATAATAGTTCTAATAATAATGATTTTGATGATTATTTTTATTTACAAGGCTTTACAGTGAAGTTGTTTTTATTTATAATGATTTTAGTCATGTTGTTTCTCAAATCTTCAACATATCAGTGTGCTTGTTACCTCCAGTTTTATTAATTTATCTTGATTTACCGTATTACCAAATATCTCTTATCGTGCACCATGAGTAGGTTGCACCGAGGAAAGTTTTAAGTTTTCAAATAATAATTTTCATCAACAGAAATAAAGCACTTAGAGGAATGCAGACAAAGACGTGAGTTGCATCATGATTTATTTAACTAGGCTGCCTGGGTTATAATCCCAGCCGAGTATGATAAGGTGACTTTTACAAAATGCAAATGGTGAGACACTTCTTTCAAGTTTTGCCTTATTTATTCCAAGTTTATTAGTTTAAATATGCGAACAGCCCAGATGGGTAGAAAGACGTTGCAAAAGTTAGCAGAAATTGTAAGTAAAAATAAAATCTCTGATACATTTTTAAAAAGCCTGTCTAGTTTTTAGACTCTTCATAACACTTGTCAATGTATACTGTATAGTTTAAAACTTCTTAATGTAACAATAACGACTTAAATTAGCTAAAAGTAATCTATATTTATGTATACAAATGTTATTTATATACAGTTTTAGCCTATATTTGTTAACAGTTTTGTCAACCTGCACACAACTCGAACAAATAAAAATAGAGCCAATTCAAATTAATGCTTTTAAGGCTTAGTTATAAATGAAAAATATTATGAAATTCCCGAGTATAATATTTACTAAACAAAGGAATTCTAGGGAAAGGATGCGTCTAGCCAATGCGGAGAGAGCCAATTGAATGTGAAATGAAGGCCACGAATGAGACATGAGGAATGGACAAGAAACAATCAATACAAGTAGAGATGAAAATGTTCTGGTTAATATTTACGAAAGTGGAATCATAGAGGAAGGGAATGTAATTGTAAGTGCTTTATTACAATACTGAGTTATTAACATATCTGGTCTACAAAATATCAGGGAACTCTGATCTTTTTGAATTCAACCGCCAGGTGCTATAGTATCTATGTCACCGGCAATGTGTGAGATCCAGGCGTTCTATATAATGCCTAGGCTTTCTATATGATGCCAGAGTGGTTTTGGCTAAGTATGAAATAAACGTGTTTTACTGTTGTATTTCATACTAATCTTCAAGTTTTTTTGTCTTTTTAAACTTCCGTGATATATTGTCAATTCTTTTATTCAGTTCTATCCAATTCTTGCATCGTTTTCTTGCAGGTTCACCTAATTCCTAGAATTTAAGTTGGTCAGGTTAGGTTAGTTTAGAATAAGGTGGATAGGTAAGGTAAGGTTAAGTTAGCTTAGGTTAGGTTAGCTATTGTTCTCGGTAATATCTAATGATTGGTTATTCTATAAATTTCCTACGAAAAGTATGATATACAACAGCAAAACTAATTTATTTCATACTTTGCTAAAACCACTTAGGAATTATATAGAAAGCTTAAGCATTTTATAGAATTCCTAGGCTTACACACATTGCCGTTGACATACATACGAGTGTGAGAAGAGAACTTAAATCTATGTTATAGCTTTATTATAATTTATTTGATAATGTTTCTAGTGATTACATCCTAAGGACATATTAAACTGAAGTATACACTTTTAAACTCACCTCAGTTGCGCAGTTAGCTAACGCGCAAGTTTCGTGTTGAACTAGACTCCTGAGGAAGGGGAGATCGAGGTTAGAATCTCTCTCGGAAGAACTAGTGATTTTCCCTAAATTGTTTTCCACTCTCCCTCCACACAAATGCGTGTACACTTCCTCTAAATATAGCCTTCCTAATCTCTAACACGTTAGCGTAATTAGTAAATAGGCGTATAACCCGAACGGGTAGTAAGATGCGTTGCTAAAAAAAATCGTTTTTTCACATGGGCCACATCGAACATTAAAATATTGGAAGGGCCGCATTTAAAAAACTCTTTTGTTATCATCTTAAATAAAATAAATTTCAGCTTAGTATCTTGTTTTTACAAAAATATTAAGCCCTTAATATAAAACAATAAAACTAACCCTCTATCCACAATCTTACAATCCAGATGATGCCAAATTCCCAAATATCACTTTAGACAATGTTGTATTTCCTTGATCTTTATAAAAAGAAGATTAGGCCCAAATTGCATGTTGGTTTATATTAAGGTCAGTGGGCCGTACGAAATCACGAATAGGACCACATCGAGCCCGTGGGACACCTGTCCTAAGCCGCTTAAATTGAATCAATCAAAATAAAAATAACGTATAGCTCGTGAGCTATGAAGACTGGCTAATGAAAGTTTACTGCCTACGTGGGTCGTTATGTTCAGTATGCAAAGTACACAATAAAGCCAAACATTCGTCTTCACCTTTCTAATGCTGATCATCTCAAGGTCGACCTCAATGGTCTTGGGGCAAAGTGCTCGCCTCGGGATCCGATGTTTGTGGGTCCAAACCTACACGGGGTCGACGGATTTTTCTTGAGCAATAAAATCCGTAGCACAACTTCCTTCGGAGGGGAAATAAAACCGTCGTTCCCATGTCGATTGTGGCATGTAAAACAACCCTGGAAGGTATTTGTAAATATCTATCCCCGGTAAAATTGGTATGCTTTTTCGATCTCGCTCTTAGAAATACTCGTGTACTGATATAATTAGTCGGTTTAGAAAGGGCTTGTTAAATACCTCAAATAAATAAATAAACATACAAAGAAATAAGTGAGATTATGGTACAATTCACAAAGTGGTTTTAGCCTATACAAGTGAACGTGCACTGGTAAGCATAAAAGCACACTCCGTTCACCTTTAAATACAGCGAGCTTACCATTATTGGCAACACTACGGCAATATCTTGGCTTGGTTGGGCTAAAATGATCTAATCAACCACGAAAATAGTAATTAAAAGTTTGTCACTTTTTTGGGACAAAGACGTATTAAAAATGCCAATTTTGACCACCAAATCAGTACAGAGTAGGGGAGGGTTGGTAATTTGGTACCTATGATCACTTAAGGAAAAAACCTGCTCTTTTTCTAAAATTTTGTTTTCTATTCTTGTAAAACCAAATATTAGTCAATACAAACATGCATACAATTAAATTATATTATGTGTATATAACAGTACCTTTACATAATAAAAGTTTTTTAAATAATACTATCTTTAGTAGTAAAACCATCAATAAATAACAAAAATGAATGTTTAATTATGGTTTTATTGTTAAAATCAACATGAGCTGGAATTGAATATTAAACTCTAAGTGCTCTTTCACACGATACGGTTTATCTTCCGTGAGTTAGTGCCGTACGAGTGTGATAGGACGACTAATAGTCGAATTTAATCTGATAAAAACGACATGATTCGCCTATAAATAATCTCTTTCGAAAAAATTCCTTCATCGAGGATTGATCAAAATTTTATCTTTAGTCTAACTTTTATTTACAAGCGTCTTCGGCGACAACTCAAGCGTTTATATTGCAAGTGCCCTTTCACACGAAACAGTTTCTACCGTACGAGTTTTTGTCGTGTGTCTACTAATAAATGAGGTGATATGGCGTCTTTCACACGATCCAACTGTTTAGTCTTACGATCAAAAATCGTGGCCGACTCGTTTAGTAGCCGGATGCTCTCACTATAATATCCTATTGTCGTGTCCGGCAGTTTGGCAGTTTGGACTTGTAGTGGACTTTAGGAGAGGGGGGAGGGGAAGAAGACCCCATTCACACGATCCGACTAAACAATTGTCCGGCAGCCTTTGTGCTTGTCTTATTCTCGCAATATTATTATTATTATTATTATTATTATAATTATTATAATTAGCACTACATCTTACTACCCGTTCGGGTTATACGCACTTACGCAAATGTGTAATGGTAGTGAGATTGTGAGATGAAATGGAGGACCTACAGTTTAACGTGGAATCCGAACCACGGTGGAGGCCTGGCATTCCCCACATTCACAAGATGTCTTGTCAGAGGTGAAGGAAGGGTTTGGTAATCAGATAAATCTTTGCCGGGACCGAGGTTTGAACCCCGGCCACCAGCATAGAAGTCTGACATCTTACCCCTAGACCGCCAGGTCACCCCTATTCTCGCAATAATTCGGTGCTAAAGAGTCAAAGTAATAATGGTAAGTGAAGTTGACAACGATACATTGACTTCGTTAGTGGAGTAATATAATAACTAAATATCGTATTGGCCCGATCTTAGTACGGTCTCACACATAATACGACCCTAAAATTTTAAAGATGTTCTACATGAAAAATAAAAGTTCTTGAATATACCACAAGGTAAAAACTTGACAAATTTTATTAAGTTTTATTAGGTCCTCTCAAATTATTATTATTATTATTATTAGCACTGCGTCTTACTACCCGTTCGGGTTATACGCACTTGCGCTAATGTGTAATGGTAGGGTGATTGTCAGATGAAATGGAGGACCTACAGTTTAACGTGGAATCCGAACCACGGTGGAGGCCTGGCATTCCCCACATTCACAAGATGTCTTGTCAGAGGTGAAGGAAGGGTTTGGTAATCAGATAAATCTGTGCCGGGACCGAGGTCTTCTCAAAGCTTTTGTTGTTGGTGCACAGACACTTCTAAACTTTACTTCATTTTTACTCCAAAGTATTTTATTAGCGTTGGAAACACGTACAGCCTGCCCGTTATTCATTTGTTGCACTTGCATTTCGCATATTGTTCTTAATTTAAAATTAATATTGTAATATAAACGCTTGTACTGTCATCAAAGACGCTTGTAAAAAAAACATGAAACCAATGATAAAATTTCGATCCATGCTCGATGAAGGAATTTTTTCGAATGCGATTATTCATGGGCAAATCATGCCGTTTTTATCAGATCAAATTCTACTAGTAGTTATTCGATCTCACTCGTACTACAAAAACTCGTAAAACAGTAATTATATCGCGTGAGCACCCTCTTAAAGTCAGCCAATGCTTCCTCTACGCCTGGAGTGTCCAGGCTCTTTGATCTAGGAAACCACTCTAGAAAAGGAAAATCCCTTGTGATCTACTACGGTACCACAGGGTTATTCTGTTTGTTCCAGTGGTAAACAATTAATAACCCAATTTTGTGTTTTAATGGTAAAACTATGTCGCATATAAGAACTTATAGTCCTTTCACACACCGAAACTTAGTTTAGCATCAAATCACATAATATACATAATTTCTCTGAAAACTTATTTTCTCGTTAAACAGTTGACTTTGAAGTTGATACACGACACCGCATAATTTTACGATAGTTTGTTGAAGGAGAGTTCATAATTACTCTGTCATAAACAAAGGCAGGATTTTAAATGGTCATCAGTCAGACAACTTCAATATTGAATGTTCTAATGTTGATTTGAAAAAATCTGCAAACCCTCTCTTTCATTTTCTTTCTCTCAATTTTTTTAAATCGATCGACCAAACTAACGGCCGTGGTCAACCAGTAGATCGTGATCGACTGTTTGGCCACCCCTAGTCTACACATTTGGCCTAATAACAATGTGAATAACCGTTAAATTGGTGCCCCTCGTTATCGTACCTTGTCTGCTCTAAATTGGATGAGAAGTGATTAAGAGGAGTGAATAATTCGGTCAGATAATACCCGAAATGAAAAAAAAAGTTACTAATGAACATATCTTACAGCTAATAAAAGCTACTAGAGCTTCTTTCATACATTCATACGTCAAGTCATGTGATCTGTCAATTTTAATAGATACTTTCAATACATAATCAAGAACACTAATAATAAAGTAAACTATACCATTGTTGAACGAAAAATGGTGTTTGTATTTTCTAAAAGGTGATTCAAATGCCCACTCGTAGGAAGATCTGACGCTATCTTGCCTGAGGTGTTTGACGTTACCCTTGAGAGTTTTGTTTTGGGTTCAAGATATCATCCTGAAGTTCACATCAAGCAATCTTGGCTTACAATTTTTTTAAAGCGTGCGCAATGCTCTAAGCCCGGTCCTCCATTAAATCTACAAATTAGCTTTATTTGAGTATTAGTGTTTACGAGCTCTCGACATTACTGTATACTTCTTTTATTAAGCACTTAGCCGTTAGTAGTCAATTTGTTAAACGTAATATTTAAAAAAATATCCCAAATAATTTCTGATATTGTCAGAATTGAACCAGAGATTCTCGTTATGAAATACTTTATAGTTGAGAACATTTCGACCTGTGTGTGACGAATGTTACCACGTAGAGACTACGTCATCATGGTTCGTCAATAAAGGTCAACATTATCTCAAACTTTTGATATCGCGATAAAAAAAACACAACAAAAACCTGCAAGGTCTGCCATGATTGATTTAACTTCTTACCAAGTGGAACTCGTAACATTCAGCAAGCTCTGAATTACGCTAAAAATCCACTTTTTAGATTCGAGGCAAATATATCAAATAATACCGAAGCCAAATCCATTTAAAAATATTTGATTGCAAAAACTGTTTAACATACTATTTCGGCTTGAGATTTTAAATCAAATAGATATTAAAATATGCACTTTCTTTACTGCCTATTTTTTCATATGAATATTAATTTGCTATGTAAACTTCGTTCACCCTGAAAGGTAGCAAACTTACTTAGCATATTTGCATTATGGTTTGGCGTATAAGCCCCATGCGCTGGAGGTGGCAGAATCTTGAAATACACAGCCAAGCTGAGCTTATTGATGTTCAACATACATTTAAACTTTGTTGTGTAACATTAATTTCGATACATTGAATCAATAGAACGTGTCAGAATATAAAATAAGAACTATATTATGGAATATTAAAATCAAGATTAAAATAACTAGGGAATAAATAATAATTCTAATACTTTACTGTGAAGACATGAAATTAAGAAAAACCAAAGTGGGTGCAAGCATTAAATAGAAAGAATCAAATAAATATATTTTATACTTTAATGAATTCTGTTTTTCTCATAGATGAACAAAGTCAATAACTAGGTCAAGAAACCAATCAAGGTCAATATATTTGTTCCTGTAGCTTAAACTAATCTCAGTACACATTAACATTTTTAGTCCCTATAATAGCTTATAAATGTCATTGTTATACCTAATGGTCTTTTGACAAAATAATGACTAGTTCCTCTCAAATTATGTTGTTGCTAATTTATAGATAATGGTCTAGACTATGTCTAATTTAACACTATAATATGCCAAACCTACACACGTCCACCTTACAATTTTAGGGGTTATACTCACTTTGCTCGTTGTGGGCTCCACCCTCAAACCCCCAGTGAGTGTAAACTAATGTAATGCCAGCGTTGTTTTGAACGTTGATTTATTTTTACAATTTTATGATTCTAGCTGTCCAATAAGTGTGCCAAAAGATTTTTTTAATTGTGTAAAATGTTCACAATTTACCTAAAATCAAAACATCTAGCTTTGGTGCAATCCGTTTATTGATAGGTCTCCCCGTTTAGCCAAGAGAGTCCTCCAAAGAAAGTTCCGCACCGATTTTAAAGTTGTTCCACCGATTTGAGTTGTTTTTTTCGGGGCTAGAATTTTTTTTTAACTTTTTGGAAAATTTTTCGTTGGTTACAAGTTAGAAGCTATAAGTTTGCTTTTCAGGTTTCTAGCTCATCTGGAAGTGGGTAAACATTAATGTCAGTGAGTGAGTGAGTCAGCCATGTGGCTTTATAGTATAGTGATGATAGCAAATTGATTCTCCATCTTAAATTTAGGTCGAATCTTTTAAGTAAATCTAATTACTTCTTAAATTATTGATAAGAATCGTAATCAGGAGTTTTTTTTGTAAACAATAAATAATCATTATTCTGGTTATTTCTGACACATTTCTGTACGTTTACTAAAAGCTGTAAAGCTTCGAAGATTCAAAACTTTTCCCCACCGGTGCTTAGTCCGTTCCCACTTTCGCCATAAACGGCTAAACACGGTGCCGGGTAACAGGAGTGTAAAGAACAGCATAGAATAAGAACAATTGAAACCCTAGGTGAATTTTAGCTATCTATCTTTTGAATGGTGAGACATTTAATTTGTTGAAACCGGACTATTTTTGTTAGAATCAAAATCAAAGTTTTTAAAGCATCGGGCATCCCTTGATATATCAGAAATACTGCCCTGTTTATGTATAGGTTTTCTCTCGTACTCAGAAAGCACTAGGTTCGCTTGGATACGAAAAAGTTTTGTGCTTTTGTTGTTATTTGTGATCTTTTTTGGTAAAGCTTGCTGGTGTTATTTTTGAGTGACAAACATAAAAATCGCAAATTTTATAGAAATACGTTTCTCCTTGGCGAGGGTATTAATTGTTTTGTGGTGGAAGGACAAAATAAGTACATATTTATTATGATGTGAGACGACAGTGTTTCCAAGCCTATGGGCCACGGACTTACTGAAAGTCCGCAGAGTTATTTTGAGGGGTTCGTGTATTTTCATAGCTCAGAATTCTTTAAAACTAATCTTCACACAAAATCACTGGGATTAGTTCTTGTCACGTGTTTGTTTGTTTTGAGTACACAGAACTCTATTATAAGGCTGTGGGGCACCCAATACTGTTGCCCAGGATATAAATGTTTGATAAAATGGATTTAATACACTTCTTACAAATCAAAATACCTAAACAAGCTCCATGTGAAAGGTTGAAACTGTTATCATTTCAACAGGACATATTTTATTTGAACGTAAATAATTGGAACCATCCATTTTATTAAGTGACTCAGTATGAATATGTAAATATAGCCATGACTTTTTGTTTCTAAATTAGCTATACTTAAGTTATATACATTTATATTACACTATTGTAGTAGTATTATTTATTTCTAGTACCCGCATCAACGGATGCGTGAGCTAAATTGGTTTCTTCCTCCGATTTGATTTTCTGTTGATGTGGAGGCTGAGGTTCAAATCTCCAAGGGATTATTCCTTAATGATTTCACACTATTCCTCACGAAAATGCTGTTACTCTTCCTCTTAATTATACCTTTTTTCTCCCTATCCAATTAGTCTAAATACGTGGTTAACCCGGACATAGTGAAATAAAACTATTTTTTCAAATAATAAAAATATTGCAAAACTTATTTGAAGTTCATACATTTAGGTTTCGTAATGGTAATGGCTATTTAGAGATAACCTATGATAGGTTGACGCTACTCCCAGTAATGTATGTAAATGTATACACATACAGCTCTTATCAAGAGGTAAACACGTTAAAACCTATTCGGTAAACTTCATTTGTTCTTATCTAGGCCACCACAGCATATCAAGTGTGATTGTAAGTTCATTTAATTTAATCGGTGATAATTATAATACCATAAAGATTGATGTTTCGATTAAAAACAATCCACACTTACAATAATGTCATGTTAGACTCCCTGCAGTTTGAACAACACTTCCTGCGCATGAGCAGACATCTAGTTATGCTACGAGTCTCCCTCCCTGCCTGCGCAACTTACACTAATTTAAGGACAAGGGAAGAGGAAGGGAAATTTCAAGAAAATACTTAAGAATTTGCCTGGGGTGAGGATAGTAAAATAACAATGAACACCACAACTTGGAAAACCACCTCCCAGTTCAGGGTTTGAGATTCGTACCAAATTATACTATTATAAAGCCACATGGCTGACTCACTCACTGACATTAAAGTTTACCCACTTCAAGATGAGATAGAAGCCTGAAATTTTGACAACTTATAGATTCTAGCCTGTAACCGATGGGAAAACTTCAAAAATTAAAAAGAAAAAAAAATTTAACCACAAAAAAAAAAATCTAAATCGCGGAGAAACTTTAAAGTCGGTAAGGACCTTTCTTTGGAGGTCTCTTGTGGCTAAACGGTAAGATCTATCAAAAAAACGGCTCTGGAATTACATTAGTTTACATCCACTTACGAAGAAAAGTCACCGGGGGTTTGCGGACGGAGCCCCCAACGAGCAAACCGAGTAACCATATAAACACACCACTGTGTCCCACTATCCAGCCTATATATTCGAATTTCACTTCGCTAATAATGCTATTGGGGCTAAGGATTAGAAAGGGATAATTTAGATAAAATGTATCTGCATTTTCATGGGGACAAGAGCGATAAACATTATTTAAGTAAAACTACCCAACCCGCTTCGGTGGCCGCATTATCTAATGCTCTACTTTCGTGTTAGACTAGACTGTTAAAGGTGGGGAGATAGGGGTTATATCCCGGTCGGCTCTACTGAGGTACTGAGGATGGTTTTCATAAATGATTTTCCACTCTTTCTCCACACAAATGCAGGTGCACTTTCTCTAAATTCAATCTTCCTCATCCCTAAAGCAATTAGTATATTATTAATTAGTATATAGGCGTGTAACCTAAACAGGTAGTAAGACGCGGCGCTAAAAAAAACTACAGAGACCGATCCTGACATTAAGTCCGCGTGACCACCTATGCGGGTATTAATTGTAATAATTCTTAAGATCAGTGCCAAATATCACGTGATCTAAGATGTCAGGCTCACAATGCCGTGGACGGAGAGGTTAGGGTTCGAATCTCAGCCAGGTGCACTGTGCGTGGGAATGTCTCATTTTGCATATGATTTTTATTTGTGGGTTTTCCCTTCCTCTTCAAGTTTGTATGGTCGCATTTCCTCCAATCACGCTCCTCAATTTTACCTTTGTAATCCACGCTCACGCCGAATTGGGGTAATTTTATTACTTATGGCCTGCGCTTCTTTATTTATTCCACCCCAATTCATTAATCGTTAAGCCTATGTGCTTGTAAATTAATTACTAAAATGTGGTAGACATATGGAAAGTAGAATTCATAGTAAATACACCCTTATTTGCGTAGAAAGCGTTGGAAATAATTAAGGCAAAAACACCCTTAATACAACCAGCCGGGTTTCAAACCTTAACCTCCACCATCACAAACCAGACCAAATAAGTTAGACATTCAGACGACGTTCTCACCGGTACGGGTTTGCTTTTTATTTATGAATTTAAAACATGTGAGGCCGTATGAACATATTGGCAACTTTAATTTTAGAATATCGCTGATGTTACCCTCTTAGTGTTTACAAAACTATCTATTGTGTAGGATTGTTTTAATGATTTAAACACTATTTACTATTTCTAATCGACGTTATAAATCGTACAAAAATCTTGATAAAGTAATCTGAATCCCTCGCTACATTTGGCGGCAAACCCTTCAGCAGGGATTTCCTCTCAGGGTTGTCTCGGGTAATCTTCTTTTTATATTTTACATCCCGGGCGTAACCTTTAAACTTTGTGTTTTATTTACGAACATATTATGTTGTTGTTATTCAACTTTTTTTTTTAGTCTACGTTTAGTCAATGTTGCCTCCTTATTCTCCCAAGCAAGTGCTCAATGGTCAAGGTAATGAAATGACGTCACGGCGTGACGAAAGCCCCCTCTTTCCCCCCCGCTCACGAGAAGGTCCCGGCTCGATGAAGGCAGGCAGTCCCTTATCTCTCAGGTGAGCGGGCGCGCACTACGAACGAACGAGAACCATCTTACACCTGAACAACTAGTTAGACAACATAACGTCTTCACACACGGTGACTGCACCAACTCTCTCTCTCTTCAGCACCATTCTCGGACTACTTTTACTCCACTCCCTCCAGACGAGTGGTTTTAGGAAGAGTTCTAACTTCGTTTCTCCCAATCATAACCTCTATACTTTGGTCAGTTTCGAAACAACCACAGCGACTTTTTCAAGCTCACGCGGGGGAAGTGATCATCAAAGCATCCCGAGTCATGTGTGAAATGAAACATCTAATTACCCACGAAACGAAGTTATGATACCGAAACTAAAATATCGTCATCGCAAGTGTGAAGTGTTTTAAAAGTGAAAATATTATCGTAGTTTTGTGTCTGAGAAAAGAAAACTGAATTCAACTGAGTGTATTCGGATCCAGAAACGGCGCTTGGTCTCCCAAGTCTATGTGCGTCGTGATGCTCTGAACGAAAGATGCCTAACCTCTCGACGCTTATATCCGGAAGCGTCTCCGTCGGTATTCTGGCGGGGGTTGTGTCCGGGATATTCTACTTGGTGGTTGCCGGCATACGATGGGCGGGGTAAGTGTGCAAACCCTTTGCTAGTAAGGATATCCCATGGGACAAATGTTTATATTTTAAATGTGTTTTGCTTCTATAAGGGTGACAAACTACAAAATTCAAACAAAAAAAGTAACTCAAAAGCGAGTTTATTCATATAGAAACACCTTCAATGACTTAATTGGGCTTTCTTTATTCTAGTAATATAATATATAATTAGTATTCTCCTACTTATAATAGGTTCTTAATGTCATTATAACTGTGATAAATCAATATAGTAACATAATATAGAAAATAAATTTAAGAAGTACAAATTATTTAGAAGTTACGTAATAAAGAAAATTACTTTGAGTAGATATATAGACATGATTTTAAATAAAATATGTTTACTATGTACACTTCGATTACCCTGAGAGGTAGCTGTCTTATCTTGACGTATTACAACATGAATATATCTTATAACCTGCACCATATTAGAATAATACAAGGTAAGATTGCCACCTTCCATGGTAGACGAAAGGCATATAATATGTGTGACAAATTCGCTTAACAAGTCATAAAATAATCAGTTTTTCTGCCTACTTGATTTAGAATAACCAAATACAGCACATATTATTTCTTTTACATTTACCCAACCAAATATTTTAGTAAAATAACAACTTGTCAAGGATATAATCCTTGAACCTTAGGTCTGTCACGACAATCGTTGTATCGAGATACAGGGTTTAAATCCTTATCAGGTGTAATTTTACTAATCCTAATGCCTTATTAGGTAAATGCGGTCTGAAAGTAAAATTTACTATATCGAGATTTTTTGTGCTTCTGTTTTGCACTAAACCACGATTATTAATTAGTTCTACGTTTCTTCTTTACCTAGCTTAGCTTTATTAGAAGAAATAAACACAGGTTGGATTCAATTGTACGGATTTCCCAAGATTGTATTACGATGAAGGCAGCGGTGTAGCTCTGTGGGGGGTATGAACCTGGTTGTATCATTGGAGGACCAAAGGGTGAAAAGGGGAGTGGGGTGCAGGCTTGTCATTTTCCCACTATCACTTGGACAGTTTGTAATACTTTTAATATGCGCTTGAAAAATACTATCTAAAATTATAATAGAGAGATGAATCTAATTGTAAAGGCTAAATTTTAAGACTAAGCCTACGTATTATCATTTTAAAGGTATAACGTTATACACTATAAGTGCCCCTAAAATTTCCGCTCATTAAAAAGCACAGATACATTGGTTTAGATAAATTTTATGTCCTCTTATTTATCCCCCGGTCCCCTCACCCCTAACGCCCAATTAAAAAAGATCATAGAAACTCGTTTAGTGGATGTTTTATTTCCAATTAAATAAGTAATCTAAATTCATTAGGTATTTTTCTTTTGTATGTTAGATGATGACAGATACATATAAAAGAGTAATTAAAGGTGTCAAAGACTGCAAATGAGGGGGAGGGGGGAATATAAAGACAAAGTCCAATCAGAGAAACTTTCCTTGGGTTGTCAATTAAAATTATAACATTTTGTCGTGGGAACATTCCAGTAATAGATGTAGTCGTTATACAATAAAAAAAAAGTGACGTATACTCTGATATTATTAAAATATGAGCTTTAAGAATATGACTTAAGTACAGAATTTGTTATCGCCATGCGTCCGCGTGTATCCACCGTTTACCCCTAAGAGGCAGGAAGCTCACCTTGCATGGATCCACTATGGCACAACTTATTGGTTAGGCTCATAGATTAGTCCGTCAAGGTAAGATTGCTGCCTTTCAGGGGTAAACGACTAAAGTCCTTGATGGACGTGTGTCAGAGGCAAATACTTTTTCAATCAACAGTTTTCATTTAATATATGAAAATAAGTTAATTACCAAAGATTTGAAAACTTTCCATTGCCACGCCGCGCCTTATCAGCCAATCGAGCTATCCTAGAGTTTGCAACTACAGGGTAAGAATGAGGAAGTGTACTCAATCTGCGTGAAGAGAGAGAGAGTAGAAACTAAATGAGGGAAATCTCGCATCGGTGGACACAAGGACTCAAGATGGAGTGGAAGGGGAGGCGAGAAAAGGCCGGTGTTTTTGGAGTTTTGAGAGAAAAAAACATTATTTTATTTTGCCAAAATAAGTAATCTATTGCTCCAGTAGAAATATAGAATTTAATTTTATTCACATGGTGATATAAACAGTTGTTCATTATATGTCATGAGTATAGCCGCTTTTGATGATAAACTTTCTAAATGAATAGAAAAAGTCATCATTAAATTCCAGTATACGCTTGACAAATTAATATTCAAGAACTTTTGAATTACTATGTGAAGAAAATTAAATTCCATGTTTCTACAGGAGAATTATTTGATTTCCTGTAACCAAAACAAAATTTTGATATAAGAACTACAGAAATACTTTCCTTAACTTAGGGTTCCTTCACTCCCACTTTGGGGCACCATTATTGCAATTTATTGGATTGACGGGGACACCGTGTTTCGAATCCTAGTCGGGTGCAGTGAGGGTGACTTTTAATAAATTGTTTGCAGCTATTCTTTAACGCAAATGCGGCTACATCTCCTCTAAATTATGCATCACTCATTCTTAAAACAATAGTCTTATTATGCGGATAACCAGAGGTGGTGCACACACATGGTTTAGGTATCTTAGCTCACGCACTATATATTTCAAGGTCGGACGTGTACTACGAAATAAAATAATAGATTATAATCTCAAGGACAAATTGGCCTCCACCATGGTATAGTTGCACAAGGAAGCCAACTACGGGTGTAGAAGACCTCGGTCTGGTTCCAGGAAATGCTTAAAATAATTTACTATATCTGGATTCGTCTTATTGTCCAAAGACTAAAATTCCCGGTGATGGTGTCGTGTTTGCGAGTGTATACTTATAAGTTAATCCAGTTTGTAAATCATGTGCTGATATAATCCAGTCTTAGAACCCGAATGTCAGAAACTAACAAATATGATCAAATTACGCGCAACTTTCCTGGCCGACCGACTGACGTTTTAATCGACCACACTATCATCCCAGCAGGGATATATTTAAGTGATTATTCGGTGAGGTAACACCCAGAAGAACGCGTGTTTTATTTGACGATGTGTGTAATTCCATGCCTGTGTGCGCTTGTTGGGAATGTGCACTATAAGCTCGTTACGTCACTTCAAGCTTAGAATACACCATCACCCTCGGAACTAGGTACGATTTAAAACGCCTCTTATAAACATTAAAATCAGTAATATATTTGTGATGATTTGCACGCCTGGCTATGGACTCGGCACAATGAGTGGTAGTTATATTCCATTAGCGATTTTCCATGCTTTCTCTACTTATAATGGATGACCTGGCGGTCTAGGGGTAAGGTGTCAGACTTCTATGCTGGCGGCCGGAGTTCAATCCCCGGTCCCGGCAAAGATTTATCTGATTACCAAACCCTTACCTTCACCTCTGACAAGACATCTTGTGGATGTGAGGAATGCCAGGCTTCCACCGTGGTTCGGATTCCACGTTAAACTGTAGGTCCTCCATTTCATCTCACAATTACCCTAACATTACACATTAGCGTAACTGCGTATAACCCGAACGGGTAGTAAGACGCGGTGCTAATAATAATAATCTACTTATAATATTGGTTCATTCACTTTATAGATACTTTACTCATCTTATTTCTTTAGATAGGGGGCTCAACTTTTGAATAATCCATACCCAACTCCCCAAAGTAAAAATCTTTAAGAGAATCCGCTGTCCTTCAAACGACAAACGGCGGAATTTAATTAATCTACATCCCGCTTCAGTGGCCGAATGGTAAAAGGCGTTACTCTCGTGTAAAACTGGTATGTTTATGACTGGGAGATCAGAGCTCAAATCCCGGTCAGTTCTACTGAGAGTGATTTTCTCTAAATGTTTTATTTTATTTTTTATTAGCACCGCGTCTTACTACCCGTTCGTATTTTACGCCTATGTACTAATTACACTAATGGGTTTGGGATTAAGAAGGTTTTATTTAGAGGTAATGCACTCGAATTTGCTTGGGGGAGAGTGGAAAACCATTTAGGGAAAACCACCGTCAGTGCACCCGACCGGAATCGAACCCTGATCTCCCCATCTTCGGTAAACTTGTCCAACACGAAAGTGGCACGTTAGACCACGTGGCCACCGAAGTGGGTTTCTCTAAATGGATTCCCACTATCCTGCCAAGCAAATGCGGGTATATTACCTCTAAAATTCTCCCTTCCTTATCCCTACCCTATTAGAATAAGTATTATATATGCGTATAGCCTGAACAGGTAGTAAGACGTGGTGATAAAAATTAATTAACCTAACCTAGCCTAACCTCTGGTAGATATGTGCTAAAGCAAAGATGGAACTTTTTCCAGATTTGCAACTGGGTATAGTTCAGGCTTTTTACTAAGGGTTGATTGTTTTGGAAGTGTCGATAATGTTACGATTCTGAATTGATACTTTTTGGCTCCCCCTGACAGAATATTAATCACAACCTAACTTAGCTCGAGAACAAACGCAACACCCAAACCTAAAGCCGTCAATTCATCATTTTAAAAGGGGAAGTCACAATTTTACCAAGTGATAATTTGTTCACCCGTCCTAGGAACGAAACCCTGGTCACTTAAACTAGTAGTTGGACGCGTTATTGACCGAGTTAAGGTGTCAGACCCTTGTAAAATTTACTGAAAATTGTTTAAAAATTAATGCAAGTCTTGAAAACTATAAACATAAAACAAGATAGGTATTAAAGGACTTATTCGTTAATGAACAAATAGGCAAATATTTATACATCATCACACATTTTTTCCTTTGACTTATTTCTCTCTCTACTCTTTAACGACGTTGCCTACTTGGAGATTTCGAAGCAATTTTGGGAAGCAGGTTGCATCTTAGCGTGGTAGCGTGGTGCACCTAAGCATTCTAAGCGCAATCATACTTAAGACACTAATGTACTAAATATAAATAGAGGGAATAAAACGAGCAGTTCACCCTACGAAGCCTCTTGTTTATCTACTGATAACACTTGCCCTCTTCCTCTGACGAGTTTACATAGCTCCTATACTACTTGTGCCCTGAAAACATTGACTTGCTTTTTTAAAATCAACTGTTTATTGTTTCCTATTTTAGATAGACAGATACTACCACATACTTTTTAATCTACATCCTGGCAGGAATACCCCTACAGGCCTTTTTTTTTTAACAAACCTAATAGTCTAAGTTGTAGATGATCTCTAAAAACATACTTTCACAAAAAGTGATTTCAAGATAAAAAAAAATAGTAATTTTGTGACACTGTAGGACTATTTTTAGAATTATTTAGAAATTTGTGATTTTTGTTTCGGCATTATATCTTTAAAACTTACTAAATAAAACTTAAATTCACTATCATGGGCAATCCTATCTTGACTTGCCGTGACATCACAGGTAGGCAACCTCCTTAAAGAAGCTATAATATTCTTCATATTATTGAAAAACTCTACCGTGAAAATAATTTATTCGGCTTGTATTTAAAACCTGATACTACGCCTAAGATCTATGAGTCATAACTACTACGCTACCTCCACTGGTATCAAACTTTTAAAAGGCACCAATTATTTTATTCAAGTTAGTACAGTTTACACACACAGATAGTTTACATCATTTATACACACGTGAATACGTTGTTTACATTTATATAAGCATATAATAAATTATAAAAGCATAAACTTGAAATAATTTATTAATCTAAAAGGTGAAGCATTAATTTACTTGGGTAACCTGGAGGTCAAGGAATAAGGTGTCAGACTTATGTGCTGGGGGTCCGGGGCTCAATCCTAGGTCCCAGCACAGATTTATCTGATTACCAATCCCTTCCTTCACCTCTGACAAGACGTGTATTAACCACAACTTGTGAATGTGTGGATTGCCAGGCCTCCACCATGGTTCGGATCCCACGTTAAACTGTAGGTCCTCCATTTCATCTCACAATACACCCTACCATTACACATTAACTTAAGTGCGTACAGCCCAAACGGGTAGTAAGACGTGATGATAATAATAATTAATTTACTTTTACAAATATAGAATTTATAACCAACTATTATAATCATAAAATAATTAATGAAAGCTTAAACGCTGAGGATATAACCATAATGTTTAAATAGAAAAACTACTCTAAAAGGGTAATTTTTAATTTGGAGTTAAAATATTTTACCTAGATTGGTAAATTTCCTATTTACGTTTCTAAAATCTAAAGGTTGCAGGTGTCACTTCAAAATTGACGCTTGATGTGTCAACGGGCCAGCTAGTTTAAATATACTGCGTAGACAGAAAACAATTACTTTAATTGTCAACTTAACTATGTCATAAAAAAAATTCAACACGTACATTCGATCCGCTTCGGGGGCCGCGTGGTCGTACGCGCTAATCTCGTGTTGGACTAGACTGCTGGGACGGGGAGACCGGGGTTCAATCCCAGTTGGGTGGACTGAGGGTGGTTTTTTCCTAAATTGTTTTACACTCTCTCTATACGCAAATACGTGTCCATTTCCTCTAAACTAAGCCTTTATAATCCCTAACCCATTAGTGTAATAATTAGTACACAGGCGTATAACCCGAACGGGAAATAAGACGTGGTATTATAAAAGTAAAGATAAAACAAGGCCAGTTGATTTAGCACTGACACATAATCTTCGTTCTAAGCGAAAGCCTTCACTCAAACGTATCTTATTAGTATTATTATTAATAAAGCAAGCTTAGTTTAGTGACACATAAATCAAAATAAGCTAATGTCACACGAAATAGTAAAGAAAAATGTGTCATTTCTTACCATCCGTTTCTCAAACTACCGTTAGTAAAATCCGTCTAAATGAAAGCCTTTTAATACCCTGAAAGGTAGGAAGCTTACCTTTGATTGTTCCACTATGGCGTAGCTTATAAGATAGGGACAAAGTGTAATCCACCTCTCCTCTCTGGGTAAACGGACTGTACATACATGTCACACTTTGTTGAAGTTGATTGTATCTATAAAAAAAAAGTTCAAGGTTAATTACTCAATATTTTTTGATAACAGACAACGTAGTATGGGCTTATCAGTCGTTGCAAACCACCCACACAGTTTCTAAATTAATATGAGAGGGAACAATTTTGTTTAGCACCGCGTCTTACCACCTGTTCAGGTTGTACGCTTATGCACCAATTACATTATTGGTTTTAGGGGTTAGGAAGGTTATATTTAGATGAAGTTAACCGCATTTGCATGTAAGGAGAGAAGAAAGCCATTTTGGGGAAAACCACCCTTTGTACACCCAACAAAGATTCGAACTTCGATATCACCATCATCGGCCATCGAGTCTAACGCGAGAGTAACACGTTAGACTATTCGCCCACCAAAGCAGGTTAGGGGGAACATTTGTGATAAGATTATAGTCCGTAATTACTTCAGACAATCATTATATTAATGGAAGCTTATAAATATCTAGTGAAATGTAACAAAATAACAATGAAAATATTATCTCAGCTAATCTCGAGTTGTTCTTTTTGAAACAAGACCGCTTATTTGTATGATTCTCAAGGGGACCACCTCAATTGATAATTTCTCGCTGACTAAGGATATTTGAGCTAGTATTTTTTAAACTTGTTTATACTATTATGAAAGAATAATGTAAATACTATAAGCAGTGTTGAACATTTTAAGATAAGCATTCATTAGTATCCGCTAATAGCTAAGGTATTTATAGGGCATGTATTTCACCTAGGGCACATACAAGTAAGAAACAGACTCTCAAACGTATGGAGGTTTTGCTGCGCTCCTTTTGCCAGCTTGAGTCCTTCAACACTGGGCTTCGCTAGTGTCACTACTGGGTGATGATAGGACTAACCGCAGCCATCCTAGTGATGAAGAACCCAAGCTGCCAAAAGGAGCACAACCATTTTAACTTGGAGGTTGAGTGTCTGGGTATGCTATTTGTCTGCGCCCTAGGGTCATTCGAGGAATGTTTAAGTAGGATATGGTATATGCCCCTATTTATCCCTCGCCTACTCCCACCGTATTACTATCCATCCATGCTATACGCATTTGAATTAAGTTAGTGTTGTAGATATGAGGAATATATAGCGTATCCTCACTTACATGTAGGGAATGTAGGAAATAATTTAAAAATAATCACCCTAAATACATCCATGTGAGATTCTAGTCTCGACCATCTATCACCGGCAGCACGAGTCTAGATAATCCCGACATTTGGTTTGTGTGTCCACCGGCGTGTGACTTATGTCCGCTTCCTAATGGGACAAAACCCGACAGCATGCTTCAATATTAAAATCATATCAAAATAAATTTATTGCTATGACTAAGAAAACTATAATTTAAAATTACTATCCTATCTAGCTAGAGTGTTTAAAAAAAAGGAATTCTTCATCAGGCTATTTTACCAAATTAAAATTACCACCGTTGTCACATCATTTTGTGTAAGCTTTCATGTTTATATATTTTTTACAATAAGTATTTGAATCCATTGTGACTGTTTTCTATTGATAATAGGTTCTACATTTCAAAGTGATAATACAATTTATTTATATTATATATTAATACCAGTTTTTGGTGGTCACATGATCTAGGGCGTCACTCTCACAATACAGTATATTAAATTGCTGGGGAGATTGAGGTTCGGGTGTATTGAGGGTATTTTTTCCTAAATGGTTTTCCACTCTGGATCTACAGAAATAAGGGTACATTTCCTCAAAATTGAATCTTACTTTTCCCTAACACATAAGCGTAATTAGTTCATAACATGTGAGGAATGCCAGGCCTCCGCCGTGGTTCGGATTCCACGTTAAACTGTGGGTCCTTCATTTAATCTCACAATCACCCTACCATTACACATTAGCGTAAGTGTGAATATATAACCCAAACGGGTAGTAAGACGCGGTGCTAATAATAATAAATAATAATAATTAGTTCATAAACGTATAAAGGCCAATATACACAGAATGCTAAGCTAAGCTAAGCCATGGTACCTCTTTTCATTCCCGAATTCAGTGTTTTTTCTCTCTGGTCTGCTCCAGTGAAGTTTAGATATGATGGCGTTCTCCAAAATGTATTGTTTAAGTTCAGATGATATTACTAAGAAAGGAGAGATGTTGCTGTTAGCAGCAATTTTGAAAGATGAAGAAAATTTAGGAGGTGGAGGTTTGACTTGTTCAATTAACGCTTTCACTTTAATATAAACACATTTATTAAATACAAAACCTAAATATAATATTTCTTAAATACACGCGAAACAAACTGAAAACATAACTTCAACACTTCTTTAGTTATTTTCACCAAACCAGCACTGCTTCTGTCCAACACGGACTCCAAGCCACGTTATGCACATGCGCAACGTGAGATGGTTCAAAATGGGAGATTGAAAAATTTCCCGGCCAGCAATCGGAAAAAACATAGCGTGGCATAGCAAAGCGTAGCTTAACTTAGCTTAGCTTAACTAAGCTTAGCTTTCTGTGTGAACTGACATATTTAAATACATGGTCCGCTATCTTTCTAAAGATTCAGCAGAGCAAATTTTAGCTTAGCTTAGCGTTCTGTGTGTATCGACCTTAACTCGAAAGGGACATGAGACGTGGTGAATTAGTAATGCTACACTAAAACATTGTCAACAACTCCTTTAAATCCATTTCCTTGACCTTCACTGAGAATACACTAGAACCTTATTAATCGAAACAAATTGGGACCGAAGCTTGTTCGAATTAGCGAAAATTCGTATTAAGTAGTAGAATACAGGGATACAGTATTTTTATGAATTTTAAATTACAGTTGAGTGAATTTAATCAAATATTCATGTATATAACGTATAACACATAATATGTATTGTAATAATTTTTAGTTACAGGAAAACACAATTTGTTGACTACAATATGTAAATATCTATTATCAGATATTATCACTGTTACTGAGATTGTTAACCAATAACATATATTTTATTTGACTAAATTTATTTTTTCTTGTTTCCCGATAAGTGTGATCAAGTTATCTGAAATTTTTGACTAACGGGTCTCAGTATAGCGGTGTTTTACTGACATAGCATTTTCTACTGTAAAATTTGTTCCGTGCTCAGAATAACCGAGTTTTGGAAAATACCACAAAAACTCTCATCGTTCTCAAAGTGACCAAACATGTTTTTAAAATTAATTCAACCGGATGAGATAGGTATGTGTCAAAAATAAATGTATTTTTTATTACTAACCCAGTCTAAACTAACGTCTTACACATATACATAATTCATTAAAGCATCAAGGCTAGGTACGTAAAAGGAAGATGACTCAAAACAATAATTTGGTTATTTACAGCATTCATGGTAAAAAAAATCGGGTCACGTGCAACAAAATTTTAGCTTGGTCGTCCTAGCCACCAGTGGAGTATTTTGAGAAAAGTAATAGATACTCTACCCGCCTCTGTGGCGTAGTTGGCTAACGCGCTAGTCGTGTTGAGCTCGACTGCTGAGGACGGGGAGATCGAGGTTCGAATCTCGGTCGGGTGAACTGGGGTGGTTTTTCCTATATGGTTTTCCACTCTCCCTCCACGCAAATTTGGGTTCACTTCCTCTAATTAAACCTTCCTAATCCATTAGAGTAGTTAGTACTTAAAGCGAATAACCCGAACGGGTAGTAAGCGATGCTAAATAATAATAATAATAATATATGCTGTACTCTAAAAGCTTCAGGGGGGATTCGAGGCTCGAAGAGCCTTAACCAACTTTGAACAATAAGGTCGAGGGATTCTTCCCCGGGAAATATTTGAATCTAGAACAGTAGTTCTCAAACATTTATGATTTCCCCTCACTCGTATGCCATATTGGTAAAAGTTCGCCCCCCCCCACTCCAATCTTATCTCTTTTTCGACTTACCCTTCTTTGGTTGAATATTCCCCTTTGTAGCCTATTACATATTCTGACTTCATAAACGTACAACTAAGTACAAAACATACCAAAAATGTGAAAATAAAACTCAAACTGTAATAATATATAAAAACATAACACACTGCAGATCATCTCAATACCCACGTGATCAGATATTTAAGTAAAAATGTCGGGGCTAAGAGTTGTATGAGCCCATTCCTTAATGAAAGTGACAGATCCTATTCAATTGGCCGAGTGCTATTAAATGTGTGTAGTCCACACGGCTAACATTCTCATTTTTAATTTATTTGAGGTATTTAACGTGCAATATCTGAACCAACTGATTATATCAGCACACGACCTATAAACTAACTTAAATCTAGACAGACAAAGCACCTGGCTTTAATCCATCACTGTGGAAGGGGAAACCAAAATTTTACTAATGATATTTTTTTCTGCCATTATGGGAATCGGACCCGAGACCCTTTACTCAGTGGTAAAACACTCTTTCACCTGATCTAAGATGTCGGACTTACATATATAAATACGCAAAGCAAAACAAAAGAAACACACAAAAACATTGAAAGCGTAAAATGAAGTAGTATTTGGATCAAGCGTCCTTCAGAACTTGGTGGGAAGAACAAGATGGTTAATGGATTGTCCAACTCACATTGCAATATTTGGACGCCTAAAACTATTTATTAAATCCTTACGCACTTGTTACATTGTTGCTTGGAAACAAACGAGCCTCCCAATAATTTCAGAATTTATGCTCCATAAGCTACTTAGATCCGTAAACTGTGATAGCAGTAGCAAAGGTGAGATATTCTCCTATCAATACTCTATCGCTACGTCATTGGCTTATTGCTAAGATATTTTACACATATCTTCTGATATAGATAAACTAACTGAAAATAAATTTAATTTCACCTTTTTTTGCTAAATCGTCTTGAACTGGTGAAACTACACTCCTTACTTTGGGAATTTTTGATGTATGATTATATAAAATTTCAATGACTAGTAATTAGATAATGTATGCTGCAAAAAATTATAGAGTTAAAAACATTCAAGGCTGGTAGGTATACCCTTTTGGAAGAAAAATTACATAAAACTTAGAATATGAGCAAATATTAGTTTTCAAATTAATATATCATCGATACATTATACATGAAGTTTTATTCACAATTCAAACATATATTTGCACTGTTTGCACAAACAACATTTAAATAAAAAACTAGTCCGTGTAATAATGGGAATGCGGCGCGGGACTAACATACTCAGAGATCACGTCACTGCCGACCAGGGTCGCTTCCAACACGACACCGTAAATTTGGGGTTCACTCGCTCGGTATGAATTGAAACTGGTTGTTGTTTATATTTTAGTGTGAGTGAGTTCAGAAAGTCATCTAATATAAAAAAAACACCAATCTGACTGAGAGTGGCTGGGCGTCCGACAGAACTTACAGTCCAATTTTCATAGGGGGGCCTTATCTGACAAATAGAAAAGCTACTGGATCTCCTTTCACGTATTCATACGTCAAGTCATGTGATCTTCAGCCGTAACTTTTGATATATATTATAAGTATCTATAGAGTAATAATTACTAATACAATAGAAAAATGACCCGCTTCTGTGACCTCATCGTCTAGTGCGTTACTCTGACAACAGACTAGACTGCCATAACGGGGAGATCGTGGTTTGATCCCGTTCGGGTGTACTTTAGGTGGTTTTTCCAAAATATTTTCCCACTATTTCTCCACGCAAATGCGTGTTCATTTCCTCTAAATTAAACCTTAATCATCCTTAACCCATTAGTGTAGTTAGTACTAATACATAGCCGTACAACCCGAATGGGTGGTCAGATGCGTTGCTAAAAATAAAAGTAAAATGTTATCAACTTTGACTGCAAACAATATGTTTGTATCATATAAAAGGCTCTTCACACGTATATTGGACTGTACATAAGCATTCATCCACTTGCCAGGCGACCTTGTCTTTAAAAGGGGTCAGACATGTCCAGTTCTGTGTTGACATCCGATGACCGCAGCGGAGATCCGCCAGCATCCAGCAGGTGAGAGGTCTGGTTTGTTGACCACCTTCTCTTAGAAAGTTTGTGTCTTGATGGCTTCCTCAGAGGAATGTTGCAGAAATCGTCACTCTGAACGCTCGTTAGCTTCACTCTCCAGATGAGTGATTGAAACGAAATTGAATAGCTTCCAATCAGACTGTTCTCGTCAATCCTCGTTTTTAACCGGCCCCGTGGTGTAGTGGTCTATGCTCCTGGCTATAAGCCCTTGGGGTGTTGGATTCGATTCTTGGCTGGAACCTGGGTTACTTTTCCCTGAAATTTACCCCAACGGTCATCAGGGTTTGGTTAATTAATCTTAAAGGTTCAAGTGTTTCCATTGATTCCACACCCTCATACTCACTATCACCATCAACTAATCTCAGCGGGACATGGAAAGAGCCTCCACCGAAAGAATATACGATTAGTACATTTATGCGTTCCCTGGGTAAAGGTACATTAGTACTGGCTAATGTTTCCACAAACTGAGCTATGAGTGATTTAGTCCAGACGCGCAGTATCATATTTTCCTCATTTTTAAAACAATTCAACGGGAAATATATTTTTTGTATACATTTTTTACACATAGCCTATATTAAATTCTGAGAAGGATGGATAGGAGAGTGAGTTAAGGTCCTTATTTTTACACATAAAAAACCGAAACATTTTTGATCAAAGTAAATAAAATATTGATTCAGTAGGTAAGTTTATTTTAATTATTTACAGGATTCAAATATTGGATGATTTGAAGGAACGATGAAAGTTCTTGGGGCTGAAGGAGGAGACAGAGGATGGGGTGTGCTGGCGGTCTTAGTTCACTGACAAAATAAATGAACTTGTCATAAGACAGATTACCAGCTATGAAACAGAAACATCCAAACAGTTCTTGAAAATTTGTCATGAGCAGCGCAGAATTTGAACGTTTTCTTTCAATTTCAAAAATTTATGTTCAATTGCTACTAAGCTCATAACAAATATTCAAGAACTGTTAGGTTTACCATGTGTAGAAAATTAAACCAAAAGCATCAATTGGCGCAATGTATTACGTACCCTGAAAAAGTTTTTGTTTTTTTACCAAACATCCCTTTAACAAAGCAAAGTGCATGCAGTTCAAATGTGGCTCAAGGCTTTGGCCTATTTGTCAGAAATTTTCTCAAAAATGAATAGTTTAAACCTCTATCTTCAGGGGTCAGATATTAATGTTTTTATAGTGCAAGACCGTATCGAGTCGTTCATAAAAAATAAGTTTTGGGAAACATGTTTAATTAGCAATCAAGCGGATTGCTTTGATATCCTTCACGATTTTATGGTAGAAAATCATCTTTCTTTGGACGAAAATGCAAAGAATGTGGTTATAGAACACTTGAAAGGACTTTTAAAAACCTTCAGATAATATTTAACAGCCATGTAGGCCTACAATAATAACAATTTGATTCGGAATCCTCTGGAAGAGACAGCAGTTTTGAAATCCTACATATTAAGCGCGAGTTAAAAAGAGCAGCTCCTGAAATTTCCACTAACTTTTAATAAAAGAAAAGCAATAAATCTTTGTCATAAATTTGTTTCTGATTAAGTTTAAAAGAATTATAATGGTTAGGAAATAAATCTATTACAGCTTTGTTACCATTTTCTTCTACGTATTTGAGCGCGACATCTTTTTCTTCATACGCCTATTTAAAAATATAAATACCGAAACAGGTTCAGTACTGAAAGTGACTTTAGACTTTATTTATCGTCTGTGGTTCCCGACTTTAAAGCTCTGTGCCATCCAAAGCAAGCACATCATTCTCAATAAGTCACGTGAGAGGTAAGTGGCTGTTAAAACTTGTAAATAATTTTGAAACTTAAATCGGCATGGAATGTTGTGCAGCAATTTCCAGTACCACTTTAAAAAACATGGGAAATTTTATAATATTTTTATGGTAAAGATAAGAAAATGTTAGTACAGTACTTTGCTTATTTAATTTCAATTTTAAATTTTAAAACAAATGTATAATTAATTGAACTTGTACCGGTACTTAAGTAGTTTCAATATTATTCCATTATATTTGGTGGGTATCCCAAAGTACCTACTTAGCTATAGGAGGTTAATATGAAGTCATTAAACATTTTGATTACAATTAATAACAAAATGTCCTAAAAATTAGTTATATATGGATTTTTACCAGGGAGTTCGTGCAACTCAGATGTTTGTGAAAAGGGTTCGCGAGTCGAGAAAGTTTGGGAACCACTGGTCTAAGGCGTCAACTCTCGTTTTAAATTGGCCTGCTGATGACGGGGATATCGGGGCTCAAATCCCAGTTGGGTCTACTGAGGGCGGTTTTAACTAAATTCATTTCCACCGTCCTTCCACGCAAATGCGGGTAGATTGCCTCTAAGTTTCCCCCTTCCTCATACCTAACTGACTAAAGTAATCATCATATATGTTTATAGCCTGAACAGGCCGTAAGACGCGGTGATATAAATAGTAACTGATGCGATATTCATGAATATAAACCCAGCTTGAGCAGTCGGAGGCCACCCACATACACCCGTCAGTTTCTTGTTCCAAGTGATCTAGCGCTAAACATGGGCGATCTGCTGGCCCACCCACCTGGTTCACACTTGGCCAAGGTCATGGGTTTGTCTCCAAGGCCAGCCCATCTCGGTAAACAAGTAACTAGAGATAGTTTTTTTTATGTCCAGTGTTTCCGAGCGCTCCAGATAGATAGCTAACCAGCTTTGGTAACCGCATGGTCTATGGCACTACTCTCACAGTAGAATAGACTACCGATGATGGAGAAATCAAGGTTCGAATTTTGGTTGGGTGTACTGAGGGTGGTTTTCCCAAAATGGTTTTCCCTCGCCCATCTACGCAAATGTGGTTACACTTACTCTAAATCCTCATCCCTAAAACCATAGGCGTGATTAGTGTATGCAAGCTTATAATCCGAACGGGTAGTAACACGTGGTGCTAGACAAAAAACTCAGCTATTTTGTAAACATCACGTCATTGAATTAAAATAGAAAGTGGAACTTACACCGGTTTACGCGACTGATACGGAAGTTTTTAGCGTTTGTATCTTCTTCGCCCCTTCGCCATTTAATTATTATCTGTACTTTCATTCACTTTATAATAAGATTTAAAAAAAGGTTGCTAATTTGCACTGCTCTTTACCAAATTACCGAGACGTAATTCAAAAACAAATTAAATAACCATAACTTTCTTACAACACAGCCAATTAATTTTTTTCCGCTAAAAGGAAAAAGTTTTAAACTGCTTTGCTATTTATTCGAGTACTGACACTTTTGGTCGCGTGCTGATTGGTATTCATTCAATTTTTTTTTCGCGTACCCCCTTATTTATATTCAACTTTTCATCCCCAAAGTTGTTAAAGCGTGATACAAGCTACACATAGTATATAATCCATATATAAAATAAAACAGGTGCTACCAGTTCACATATCCTTAATGCTTGGATTTACTGTGGCTAACTCTAAATCTGGTACTGATTATTTAACGTTTATCATGAATTTATCTATCTATTTTAAATTTTAGTAACCCCTTCTAAGATGTATTCGCGTACTCCAGGACGAATACCAATGATTTAAGGCATTATGTTCCCGATTTTTTTTTTTAGCAGCTTGTCTTACTACCCGTTTAGTTTATAGGCAAATATACTAATTACGCTAATATGTTAGGGGTGAAGACGATTAAATTTAGGGGAAGTATACTATAATTTACATGAGGGCAGAGTCGAAAAAACCATTTAGGAAAATCCAACCTCCAGTACATCCGACCGAGATTCGAAACCCGATCTCAGTAATGGGCAGTCTAATCTATTGTGAGAGCGACGTCTATTACGGACCGGCTACACGAATACGCACCGCACCGGCGCGGACGAGTTGTCTAGAGAGTATTGCTCCGCACTTTAGCGGTGCGGTGCGGACCTTGTAGCCACCTAACACCGGAAATAAATGTTCGGGAGCTTTCGAACTTTGTTTTCATGCTAACAACTAAGCACTGTAGAGATGGACGAAACAGTGAATTTACAATATCGGTGATCACAGTGACCTTGATTTTAAAAGACCAGTGATTGGCAGTCGCGGTGTCAGCACTTGTAAAACTAGGCATTTCTTTCACAGCCGTTGCACGTGTGACGCTGTAGTCATTGTTTCCAACATTACGTACAAGATAAACAATATTATATACAACAACTTATTGAACAACAAACATTCTTCTTAATCATTAGCTAACTTAAAACTTTATTCTTCGTAATTAATAGCTAACTTAATTTTATGAAAATAGGTGAAAACCTATGCAAGTAAAAATAAAAATAGCTTATATTGTAATATAACTCAGTCTATAAAGAATATAAAAATGGTTAGAAAATGCGGTGCGGGTCGGGTCGGCTACGTGTAGCCATTACCTTTAAACCAGGGGTCGGCAACCTTTTTTGGGGCCCCGATCGATTTTTACAGCTATCAAAGGTCCCGCGATCACCCTTCATTTCTTCACTCGATTTTTAATTCCTTTTTTTCTACACATCTTTTATTGATTCCTTGAATGCGATATTTCCTCCAATACTTATGCCCCTGCCTTTATAAAAAATAAATGAAATGTACACTCGGTTCACCCTGGAAGGTATCAGTCTTACCTTGATGGATTACATTATGGACCTATCTTATAAGCTGTACCATAGTGGAATAATGCAAGGTAGGCTCGCCTTTTCGTGACGATTTATTTTTCTTGCACGATCGAACTTTTGTTGACCCCTGCCTTAGACCATTCGGCCACCGAGGTGAGTCAGGTTGACCATATTAATTACTATGATGAAACATAAACTGTTTTAGGGAATTGTTTATATAGTATGTATACTGTACATATCGCATAGGGTTGGAAAACAAAATTCTTACTTTTTTCCCCCGTAGAAGTTGATTTAAGCAAAATCCTATTTTGATAGGAAGAACCTTATCTTATAGCTGGAAAAGTGACTATTCTTACGAATGGACTTTTGGAGCACCTATTATAAAAATACAACCATAATTATTTTCCGTTGTCAACATTGATAAGATTTTACTATATTATTAATGTTATTCTATATATCAAAAGTGACAGCTTCAGATCACATGACTTGACCTATGAATACGTTAAAGTAGATCTAACAGTTTTTTTTTGTATCTATAAGATATTTCCATTCACAGTTTTATAGTTCTACTCTCATACATTCATATGCTAGACCCTGTGAAATGCAGCTGTCACTTTTAATATAAAAATATTAATAAAATGGTAAAAGGTTATCAATGCTGAACACAAAAATTTAGTTTTGTATTTTCTAAAGGTTTATTCCAAACCAGTTGATTTCTGTGGTCTTGGTGTAAAGTGTTCGCCTCAGGACCCGATGTTTGTTGGTTCAAACACAGCTCGGGTTTATGGATTATTCTTGAGTTATAAAAATCCATAGCACAACTTCCTTTGTAGGGGGAATAAGGCCCTTGGTGCTATGACTATTATAGCATGGGAAAATACATTTCCAAGAAAATTTGGTGGGCCGTTTCGCTTTTGTTCATAGAAATTCTCTTTTGCTGATATAATCATTGTGTTCAAGGAGTGGACGTTAAATACCCAAAATAAATCAACAAATTATATCTTTCAATCCAAATCCTAATATTCATTTACCAGCACCAGCCATAAAATAAACATAAAATTACTCTGTGAATTAAAGTAGGGTTCACATCCCGGCGTTCGAGGCTGTGAGGGTTAAAACGTGCGTGCCAGATAATATTAAAACAAAAGCGAAACTAAATGTGAGGGGCGCAACAAGGGTGCCGGATGGCACAACACACTGACGTAATCTAAGGAGGAAAAGAAGAGTTTCCAAGTGGAATGATTCACTTTTCCTCCACGGCGCGAGACGTCCTTGCCAAGGTAGATCACGTGACCGGTCGACTTTCCTTGTTTTAGGAGGCCACGGCTTTGTTTTCTTTCCAGCCTCTCTGATATGACCTGATGAACACCGCCAAGGAGGTGTAGAAAGCGTGAATGGAACCCGGCGCACACTTCTTCGCATGTCTCACATGAGCGCAAGAGAAGGAGGGGCGTGTTGACGAACACACCTTTGAGGTCACCACCATTTAGGGTAGAGCAGCGGTTCTCAAACTTATCTCAATACATGTTTAATGGTGCCCAGGGATTTAATAATATAGACTGCGCGGCTGCACCAGCTGTACGAGCTTGAATAAATGTTGCCGCCCCATCAACCATTGTTTAAATCTATTTTACTTTTGGCTAAACTTTGTCTTAATATATTTATATTATTTGATAAAGTCACATCTTTTTACGACTCTAGTTTTCTTGTATTCTTGTTTCTCACGGCGTACCACCGGGAATGATTTTACGTGCCATTGTTGGTACGCGTACCACAGTTTGAAAACTGCTAAGGTAGTAGAGGAACACCTGAACATCGTGAAAGTTGGATGTAAAATGTGTTACTAGGGCCTAACTGGATAATGGAATCAAACAGGATAACCTCATTTAAACTAGAGTAAAAGGAAACGCAAGTTAGTGAGTGTTTTTTGAAGTTTTTTTATAGTAAACGTTTTTTATGGCCAAAATAAATAAAATATTGCTTCAGTAGATACATCTAGTTCAATTTTCTACACACGATCATGACAATATTTGGCCATAAACTTTTTAATCAAAGAAAAAATGTGCCTCATTAAACTCCACTATAATCATGAAATTACTTTTTATTCGCTAACTTGACACCCGATAGGATAAAACGGAGGCATTTTTTCTATCAAAAATGTGGAAATTTGCCTTTCTTTTATTACCTTAGTGCATTATTTCTCAAACTATAATCAGTTACGGACACCTTTTGGGGTCACGGCCTAACCAATATACCCCTCTTTATTAATATAATAATAAAACAAATATTCTTCCAATTTAAAGAATATGATATTTATATGCGGCTATAATTAACAAATATAATAGCTTAGCTTTTTTTTTTGTACCGTGACTTTACCTATTCAGGTTATACGCCTTTATCGATTTAATCCATTATAAATTATCTATGTTCAACACAAACGGTTGTTTCAAATCTTAATATAGCTTTAGTGGTAGACTAAACAAGGCCGTGATTGAGGGGGAGAAAGGTTTATTATATATAGTCCATGACATCTTGTCAAAATATGCGATAATTTGTTTATCAGACTTTCGCGTACCCCTGGAAGTAGCTCACGCGTACCACAGTTTGGTAGACACTACCTTGGAGTGAATAAATTAAATTTACTACTGCCCACCCACTGATATTAAAGCGTACCACTAACATTACTAAGTTTATTGCAAGAAAATAAATCGCTCTCTTTTGAATAAAAGCGTCTGGTTATGTCACGGACGCAATGAGACACCAGATTCCTATTAAAATATAGCATTGAATATAATAAGCCTTAGTTTGAAACTGTATTCAAAGCATGTAACGCAATACTAACGTGAATTGTTCGTCAAAACAGAAGAGAAAACGTTTAAACTGGTGGAGTAATTCGAGTCGGTGACAGAATGACTGTGCCAAGTGTGTGTATGAATATGTATCGTACGCTCACAGGTCTAACAAAATGTAGACCTGTTCAAAAGAGTCAATGCTCATAAGTCATCCAACAGCTCGCTCAACCTACCGAGCTAGAGTTCTCAGGTTCTATTCTTTGGCAGGGCCCAAACATGTATTATTATTTAAATTGGAGTTTGTCTTGTCTGATGATTATTAAATTAATTTCAGGGTGACTGAATGTGATGTCTTTTCTAGAGTTATTTTTTATCATCGCTTCTTACTACCTGTTCAGGTCATACGCGTATATACGAATATACTCTAATGAATTAAGGATGAGGAAGGAATCATTTTAGAGGTAATCAACCGGTATTTGCTTGGAAGGATAGTGGGGAACAATATATGAAGAACCACCCTACCCGACCGGGATTCAAACCCCGACATCCTCGTCATCAATCATCATGACAGTCTAACAAGATAGTGACTCTTTAGAGAAAACGGCCCCTGAAGTGGGTTTTTCTAGAATTGAGTTAGTTTGTAAGTCCTGTTCTAATATAATCAGTTGGTTCAGAAAGTGCCACGTAACATCCTTTATAAAGAAAAGCATAGTTATTAGAAACTTACTTTTTCATGTAAAGTAAGTGTTGTAATCATGAATTTTTTTGACATTATGATTATGATTATTAAGTTTATATGCCCACGAACTTAAAAAGTTATTTTTACAATTATGTGTGTCCCTCTTTATGTCTCTTTGTCCCACTGTATGTCTATTTGTCTGTACTTGGGGCTGATATTTTGATATATTTCGTTAAAGCATGATGTTAAATAGCCATACTTCTAAATTTAGTCGTAATTTTTATTCTCAACCCAAAATTAAAGTTAGTTTATTGATAACTTTTTTAAATTTGAAACAATTCGATTTAAAATGGGTATCTGAGGGAGTGTCTAACATGATAAAAAGTATATTTTTATTTTTCTAACAAACAAAAATCGAGGGTAGATTACTGATAATTAATTTTTGTGAATTTGATTTTTTTTAAATGGCTATAATAATTATGATAAAAATTTATAATAGTGTTTCATTTAATTATCAAAACAATGTATGTGTGGGTTTTCTTCTGGGGGAAAATCATTTGAGGGTAGTTTACTGATAAACGATTATAGAAAACGTGTTCCTAATTTTAAAAGAATATATGAGAAAGTATGTAGGGCCCTACTATTTGATCATACTATTTATTTTACTGTTTATATAGGAGGAAGGGAGAATAATATATTATAAAACGTAAATTAAGAGCAATTGCAATGTCTTGATGCTATTGGTAAGAGCAGTACAATGCATTAAGTATATATTGTTAACATGACACTGGTCAATGACTTGTTCTATGATTTACATCGCTATTGTGTTAAAGTGTTGACCTGATATAGAAACATGTATTTTTTACCAGAGCAATCATAAACTATAGGCTACAAGCCATCATGTCTGATTGTGTACTTAATAATTGTGTACACGCGATCCTAAACAATAATTTATTTATAAAACAACTCGCAATAAACAAGGTTTGTTTTCATTTGAAGCTTGGTGGAAATTCAAAGAGAATTTCTTAGAACTAAGATTAATAGGAAGGCTCACAGTAACTATACCTTAGACCCGCTTCGGTGTCCGTATGGTCTAACGCGCCACTCTTGCAGTAGATTAATGTTGATGATGGGGAGATCAAGGTTAGAATCTCGGTCGGGTGTATAGAGGGTGGTTTTTCACCAAATGTTTTTACACTCTCCCTCCATGTAAATGCGAGTACACTACCTCAAAATATAACCTTCCTAATCCCAAAGCCATTAGTGTAATTATTACATAAACTTATAATCCGAACGGGTAGTAAGACGGGGTGCTAAAAAAAATAGACCTTAGAGGGCACAGTTTGGGCTCAAGCCTCGCGCCAAGAACTGTAAGCTCTGGGTAATCGTACAAACCAAGAAAAATAAAATTATTTTGGAAACCCCCGAACATCAAATCAGTACCCCCTGACCTAGAGAACAACCCTGTGGTTCACCCTCCCACCCACTTGGTAAAGGAGATGAGCAATACAATACAAGGTGTTTATAAAATACCTCCAGGGTTTTGAAAAGTTAGATTAAATCCATCAAGTGCGGTAGAATGGAGCACACATCGAAGTGTACTAATCACTACAAAAAGCTTAAAGATAGCACCTTTCATTATGTATACTCACATTCGTCTGGCTTATAAGCATATTTATAATAATAGGTTGAAATGGGAAAGGTACAGTAAGTGTAGAAGAAATGTACGTGAATTTACTAAAGAGATAGTGGGAATTCTATAGGTAGTGGAACAAACACTGATCTGAAAGTCTGGAGTTCAAGGTTAAAATATTTGTGTTTTTTTTTGTTGGAGTTTTTCATATTTTGGTTTATTACTTTTCTTCAAAACGAATAGTAATACATTTCTTTGCAATATACTTTTGTTATATTATTTAAACCCACAGTATTGAACTTGGTCATCGTTTACTGGAAGGTCGGAGCTCGAATCTGAGTCAGGTGTATTGGGGTTGATTTTTCACATGTGATTTTCCATCTTCTCCTCGTGTCGTGTCTTCGTGTTATTAAATTGTGAAGAGAATGAGCAAATAAAAATACTAAGTTTCTTTCAGAATTTATTAGCACTATTGCGTACTAACAGAAAAAACAAAACTCTAATTTAATAATGGCTAGCATCTTAACAGTGATACGTGATATATTTTCAAAAATCAAGTACAGTAGCCAGTGGTATACGTCACGGTGGCAAGTATCCGTTGAAATGTTGATAATTGTGTCTAGAAAAGATACAAAACTCTGGACACTTGACTTAAAGCATAATTTGCTGTTTGTGTGACATATTGCAAAGTACGCCCACGATTGTCTAGAATGTATTTAACATCAGCGTTAAATTTGCTGACGCATAGAGCCGATACCAACCATAAACCACGACCTTGTATTTTCATACATGAATTGTCGTTTTACTCTTCTTCTTTAAAAAAAATAATTTCATTGTTAACGACTAATTGTTTCGACGAAGGGCGGATATTAAAGTAATGCTACAATTAAGTTGAACAGCTACTAATTAATACTAGTTTATTCCCTGAGTATTTAATATGCATCGATGATTATGTTACAAGAATAGAAATAGTTCTTTTCCCCGTAACCTTTGTTGTAGTAGGCCCACTTCGCTTAAGGTCGTCCTGTCACTTATTTTCAGGTTTGAGATTGCAATTTTTTTTAAATGGAAGGATAATTACTTTAATGATGACATATTTTCTGGAATAAACGAAGAAATGACAAAAGTTCATCGATGTTTTGTTTAAAAAAATAGATATACTGTCACATTCTCAGAGAAATAAGTTGTAATCGTAAATACTTAAACCAAGAGATTATATTGGATATTACCGTTTTTTATGGTCCCCCTTCCCCCAAAATAAAAAAGTGGGTCTTAGCCAAAACGGTTTGATATCTATCTTTAAAACTTGATATTTAGGCCTATATGCTATTTAGTCATATATTAAGACTAATTTATAATTTTTATTCGAGCCCTAAAAGTTAGGGTAGTAAATGAAGTTTAAAAAAATAAATTATTTCAGAAATGGCTTTATCAATTTTGTTCAAAAGTGATGTTTGGGGAAGGACCTTTATTAAAATATAAACGTATTTTCTTTCTTTTAACAATGATAGTATTTATTATATTTGAAGTGATATTTTATCTATAAAAAGTGATAGCTGCAGTTCATAGGCCTCATGATTAAGGGGTCCCTCCCCAGTTGTTTATGATTGGATGTTAATGCAAGTATTTTTTAACTATTCATGTGAAGGGCCCCTCTCCCTCCTGCCAACACTAGGTAGGCGCGCACGGGGCTTTTCGACAAAAGTTGACTACTTAATTGGCCCGAAACTAATAAGAAAATACCTTTCTTAAATCTGTGCGAATTCAAGATTTTAAATTTCGAATAGAATCCGGATCTTTTGTTACAAATTCGAATCAAATCTGAATCGAATATTTAATAGCTAAACTATTTCGAATCGAATCCAAATAGAATATTTAATGATTAAATTTTTTCGAATCTAATCAGAATTGACTGTTTATAATCGAATGTTTATAATGAAATTAAATACAAATAGAACATTAGGCTTAGTTATATAAAAACATTTCTAAGTGTCAATAAACCGTGTTCAAATAGTGATTATATTTGAAATACTATGAGATTCACAATTTCAAACAATAACCCTATGACAACCTATATAGATAGTTAATTATTCAAATGTTTTTTTTTATATTAGAATTAAATTCCATCGAATATGAATTTAGGATGCATTTGGATTTTAAATTTAGAATCCGAGACAAATTTTTCAAATATTTAAATTAGAAATTTCAAATAGGATACAAATCTTAACAAGATTCAGACTCAGATTAGAAATGTCGAAGTTTCAGTAACATTTTTGGCACCCGCATTTAATCATGTTAATTGAGTAAGATTGAAAAAGTTAGAATTTATAGGAAATATATCCAAGTTTGTGTGGAGGGAAAGTAGGAAAACATTTAAGAACAACACCTGCTTAAGCTCCACTGGGATTCGAATCTCAATCTCTTCATCAACGGTAAATTAGGCTATATGATTAGTGAATTGAATGCCACCTGGACATGGGAATCGAACCCAGGATTAGACAAGATTAATTTTACACTTTCACTCCTCTATTAATAATGAAATAACTCTAGATTTGAACCCACTTCAGTGACCGAACGGTCTAAGGCGTCACTTTCGTGTTAGACTAGTCCGCTGATGGCGGGATATTGGGGTTCAAATCCCGGTCGGGTGTATTGAGGCTGGTTTTTCCAAAATGGTTTCCCATTCTCCTTATATGAAAAAGCGGGTATATCACCTCTAAAATTCTCCGTCCCTCATCCCTATCCCATTAGAGTTATTGTCATATATGCATATAACCTGTACGGTTCGTAGGATGCAGTGATGAAAAAATAATATGAGGTTGGTCCAACAAAATACGATATTTGAGAGAAGTGTGGCGGCCCTGATATTCCAAGACCTTGCTTTCCCTTTTCTAAATAATTCACTCCTTTATTTACCAGAGCAATTAACATGACACATACATGAACCTCGGCGACGTGTTGACACTGATAATGGCGTCTCAAGAACTTATCTGGGTCCTGATGTCACAGTCAAACTACCAAGACTTGAGTGCCTCGAGTCATTTATATGTAAAATTAATAAATAGATAGTAGGAATACTAGATTCGACACCTTAGCGCAGTCAGCAGCGTGTCTTTATTCTGAGCAAAGGGTTCCGGGTTCAATTAAGACCATGGTTGGAAAATGTATCATTGGTGAAATATGGGTCTATCCTTTCTTTCACAGTGATGAACAAGACTGTAGTCACAGGGGGTGGTTTGGGGGTTCAACCCCCCTACCCCCACCCCCGAAATTTTATGAACCAAATATATATGGCTTTATTTTATGATTTAAACAAGATCAATTATGGTACAAGTACAAATTAGGCGGCTGTGTTACCATAAAAAGCCCTTCAGAGAGCTTCTGGAGATGTTTAGTATTAAGAGGTTTTCCTGGCATTTAGGGGTTTATGCTACCATTAAAATAAATACTTCAGACAGCTTCTATAGGTGTTTAAATATATATATTTTTTCTAGCTTCCAGAAGTTAGGGGGTTATGTTACTATTAAAAAACACTTCAGATAGCTTCTAGTTTATCCTTTAGAATTTTTTAAGGCTTCTGGCAATTTGGGGATGTGCCCACCAAACCCCCCCTCCCCCGAAATTATTGGCTGGCTACGTTCTTGGTGATGAATTAATGGCCGGGGACTGGATGCAGTGCCTGTCCTAGTCTAAAGTTAGATTATAAGGCATATGAAGCTACGACAGGCCTAGCCAGCTGGTAGTGGAAAATAAATGACTTGAATATAAAAAACTGACACAGCATGGAAATAGTAATGGATGTAAAGAAGAGGAATACTAATTATTTAAGTTGCACCCACACCAGTGCCAGATCGATCCAAGCCATCATACCCTCATAGCACATGGTCATTGTTGACAATCCCGGCTGTGTGCAATGGTTGTGTTTTTTTATTCATCCTTGTTTTTATGTCTTTTTTCCATTTTTTTCCTATTCTAAAGTGGGTGTACTTCTTCTAAGCTACCCTCCGAGTCACTATATTTTAGATTAATTATCTATTAATACGGCTGTTAAATGGAATAATAAAAAATATAAATGTATATATTTAATGTTGACTTTACGAATGTAGGTTTGTCATCACTCGACTTAAATTACTATTTTTTTAATTTAGCACAGCGTCTTACAACCCGTTCGGGTTATACGCTTAATTACTAATTACGTTAATGGATTAGGAATTGGGAAGGTTGAATTTAGATGAAGTGAACCCATATTTACATGGAAGGAGAGTAGAAAACCATTTAGGGAAAATCAACCTCAGTTAACCCAACCGAGATTCGAAGCTTGATCTCCCCGTCCTCGGCAGTCTGGCTCAACACAAAACTAGCACGTTAGCCAACTACGCCACCGAAGTAGCTATTATTAAATTAATTTATCAGGAAACTATTACACAACAAACCCAAATTAGAAATTTTCCTAGTTTTTTTTAGCACCACGTCTTACTACACGTTCGGATTATACGCTTATGTACTAACTACGCTAATAGTTTTAGGGATGAGGAAGTCTGTATTTAGAGTAAGTGTACCCGCAATTGTGTGGAGGAAGAGTAGAAAACTATTTCGGGAATAAAACTTCAGTGCACCCAAACGAGATTCAAACCTTGATTTCCCCGTCATGGGCAGGTTAGTCTACTGCCAGAGTAACGCCTTAGACCATGTGGCCACTGAAGTGGGCATTAGTAATTCAATTCATTTATCTCAGGGGTCTACAACCTGGGGGGCTTGATCCCATCCTGGGTCACAGCATCTTTCACGTGGGGTCGCAATACTGAGGTTATAGTTTATGTATACTTTTTAAAGTGATTAATATGATTATAAGAATGTGTAAAATTTAAACAGAAATGTAATCAGTTAAAATAATAAAAACTCTCAGGCTACTAGTTATGTTCTTTTTTGTTACTCAGCTCTGACAGTTTCCTGCCAATTTAGTTTAATGTGGTAGCTTCGTGTTTAGGCGAGTGGTGCTGCTAGAATATCTTCCAAAACATACCACTTGGATCATTTAGACATCTTAGTTGCAACTTATTTCTTCATTATAGAAGCAATTTATAACTATAATATCAAAAACGTGGGCCTAACTGGGCTTAACGTCACTTTCGTTTGGTTTGTCAGTGATTAGTTCAGGATTCAAATTCCGACCGGGGGTATTGGGGGGATTTTTTCAAATTGGTTTCCCCCTTATCCTTCCATGCAAATAAGGGTAGATTTCCTCTAAATTGTACCTACCCTACAAGTGTAATTAAATGCCGATAACCCATACGGGTGGCAAGATTCAGTGGAAATTATTTAAGAACTAGGACATAAACGCTTGTAGATTATCAAGTAGTGGTGGGTACATGGTGACCCCAAAAATAAAAATAGGGGTCCAAAAGATTACCTAGTACGTGAATTGGATTAATCCCTCTCACCCGAAGAAATAAAAAAACATTGTAAGTACGCTATGACGCAGGATGAACACATGACTTGACCATGAACTTTTACGCCCATCCTGACCCCTCATGACGTCAAACACCGATAGAAGACAATAATGACTAGTTTGGGAAAACAATCAAATTTGCGATGATAAAAACTTGACAGCAACATTTTGACGTCCTCGGCCAACCAGTTTTTACTCTGGACTTCATTAAAATTGAGAGTTGCGTATTCGTTTTTGTTCTAGCAACAATGAAACAGCTTGTCTCGAGAGCCATGTGATTAGAATAGTCGGCCACAAGACTAATGGAACCTGGATCGTTTCCTGGTGGTGCTGATTAATGTATTTACAAATTTATAGATTAATGTTTACACTCTCGTTACCATAAAGTTAAAGAAAGTATTATGATCGTCAAAAAAGCCGAACTCAAGATTTTGATTAATTTTAACGTTTCATGA